>JAHWFP010209569.1:20701-53108 GCA_023313725.1 Lithobius niger | reverse complement strand
CCCCCCCCCCCCCCCCCCCCAATTTAATATTTGACCTTTTCCACTGTCTTGGTCCAAACGACACACATACTGTACATTGTTTGGTTTACGTTACCCAAACAACCAACAACTTTTCAGCTAGAAAAAATACTTCGTAATGCAAACAAACAATAATTTTTGAAAAAAATTGTAAAAAAAACATATTTGTGTGGTATTTTTTATAGCCCATTTAACTATCAAATTATTATAAGCTTTGCTTAGTAGCTACATCACAACAGTTATTAAATGGGAACTTGGGACTTGCTTATAACATATTCCACTTTGGACATGATAAAGTCGTTTACATACCATAGTTAGTTCACTACTTGAGACTTTAAGACTTCAAGACTTGAGACCATTTCCATATTTCAACGCTTGGCGGGCCCCCGAGTTGCAGGGGCCCGTAAGCAATGCTTACCTAGCTTACCTGTACGTTATGCCACTGAAAGCAATAATACAAATTTACATTTCTTATGACGGCCAAATGAGCAATGGATTCTTGCTGTCAGCGCAGTGGCAACAGTTGTAAGCACATCAAACAAAACAAGATTTGTTTGATGTGCTCCCAACTGTTGCCACTGCGCTGACAAGTAAAAAAAAACACGGTTGTCCCTTCCAGACACATGGGACCTTAAGCCATGGAGGGTCAAGACCATGATCAAAAAAAGTCCCTTGTTATTCAACACCATAGGCCATTAAAACAAATTTAGTTTAAGCCCTGTTGCATGGTGCAAAAAAATCCCTACATGAATTTTTTTTGTCAGCACTCAAAATAGCTCGTGGCACCTATGGCAACTACCGCAATTGCCGCACAAATCATAGTTCTCGTAGCAAACTTTGCATCGAGGTTGAAGTCGTGTAGCATGCAGAAAACTATGCAACTGACAATTTTCGCAGTAAATTATAATGGTAGCTTTGTGTTCATTTATGTTAAGAGCAACCTGAGATATGAAGGGATTTAATGGAACCTTAATGGCTCAGTTAAAAAAAACACTTTAGCCTCGTCTATCGTCATGGCAACCTCCCTCTTTCATTCAAAGTCAAATAAGCATTTAGAAATATTAAAACTTATAAAAGTAATCGAGTGTCACTATTACAAGTAAACCAAACGAGATAAATAAATTTATTATTAACTCTCTACCTAGAAATTTTTAATTTCGATAGTTTGGTGGGTGAAACTGTTGGCCTATTTGTAGCATGTAGATTGGTAACACTCAAGTTATATCAATTCGCCTGAACCGACACGTAAGTTATTGCATTGCTGCCCCCACCCCTCTTCAAAGATTTTTTTCCCACGTAAAAAATGTTTGCCACCAGGTAAAAGACTGCTCCAAGCACAACTTGGCACGAACATGAAATTCACATTTGGAGCCCTGCTTTAGAACACCTGCTTCGATACAGATACTTATTTAAAATTTGCCAAGAAACCGGTTGTTTTTGACGTTCGACCACATTTTTAGAGCTTTCGAATAGTACCAATTTCAAGCTGTTAGCTCAGATTGTTCTCAAGTCATTTAGCTAAAACTAAAAATAACTCCCACAAAAAGACACTTTACAACAGTAAGTTTGCTCAAAATGCGAAATAACTAAACATTTTTACAGAAAAATGTAGCAATGTCATGAAACTGAGATGCTTTTAATGGCCTAATAAGGCAATAAATACAGTAGCAAAGCACCCACCAAGACTTGACCTGTAAACGAGGCGTAATGTTTTTCTACTTTTTAACGTAGATGTAAAAACTTATGAATGCCCGATTTTAATGACATTTATTTATTTTTTAATTGGAAGCATGTTGTAATCAGTCTATCCCGCAAGTTCTTCTTTTTCACAACTCCTGCCAATTTATCATAAAAGCTACACCCTCCCTTGTCGCAAAAGCAGTCAAGAACCAACTTCCACCACACTATTTTAACGAGCATGTTAACGTTAAAGCGTGGACCACAACAAAGAGCATTGATCACGTTTTCGAATAATTTGGGCAGCCTGTGGTTTGATTGCTGTGCTCAGGTTCCCAGGGACAAAACCCTCGTAAAGCATGCAGCAACAAAAATATTACTGTAAATCACCTATGAACAGGGGGGGGGGGGGGGGGCGGCGGGGGGCGTTAAGGTCAGAAATCGTGAAATAACCTTGGTAATATCACAATTTCTGACCTTAAAGCATTTTAGATCGCCATGTTTCTGCTAAAAATTGACTAAAAGCTTCATACATTCAAAGAAATCAGTGTTTCATCCCATTAAATCGTAGTTTTTCTGCACCAAAATGAACAAAAATCTTTGTACATAAAGCAACCATAGTAAACTAACAAACTAAATTTCTGAACAAATGAGAATAAAGATGCTAGACCGAACCCAGATCACGAACGTGAATGATAGCATAAATGCCGAATTTTCTGCGATGGGAGTTGCACGTAAACACCCTCCCTGGACAGAAGTAAGATTCAAATTATAACTTTGTTCTGGCCCACCCAGAATTTTATTAATTTTAACTAACGTACAAATAAATAACCCATGGGCGTTAAGAAGTGATTTATGGTATGCAATGTCACAAATTGCGCGACACTATTCCCAAAACTGTCACACTCAACACCCATCCCCCTTCCTTCCTTACGCAACGTAATTTATATACAGCCCCTTACACCAAATAGGGTGCACAATTTTGCAATAAACAAATGTAAATGTATGCACATGGCTTTCCGCTTAACAATTTTGTATGTTTAATGCATAGAGGACAAATCCCTAACCAACACTTTTCCCACCATCATTTTAGAATTAATCGGCGGCTATACCATCAAGCCTTCCCATGCCGGTTATGCAACCAGCAGTAGCCAATACGGCCAACGTCCTCTAACAGCTCTTGAGACGCCCAACTGCTACCATAAGCGCCACTGGAAGTTCTGGGACGTAAGCTAACATGAACTCAATTGAACAATTCTCGTCTCAAACTCATTTTAATAACAGAATATCTCGTCTCAAAACTTATTCTTTTCTTTTTTGTTCCATAGAACCTGTACAAGTGCGGCATGTACCGCAACTATTCTCCCAACACAAAACTGGACGACGCAAGGTAGAGGGAATCCCCTTTGGCTCGGACCTGTAAAGAAAATTCACAACGGCAAAACTTTTCGATAATGGCAAATGCCAAACTACAAGAAATTACGAGCAAAACTGTAATACATAATTACGATGAAGTAGAGCCGAGAGTACACATTAAAACAGCAAAAGCGCAGAATTAAAAAGTACGCCTTAATCCTTAAGACAATACACAGATTAAAAAAAAAATACTTGTATACAGTACTTTCGTGCAACCAATAAATAGTTCCTCTTTACACTATCTATAGCTTTATTTAGCCGGGCCTCACACATTTGGATGTTGTACACTAGTCGTCGCTACAGTGTCAGGCCATCCAGCTTGTAGATATTCAGCAAACAAAGTGCGTGCTTGGTGTAATACGCGGCATACATCATGTTTTCGAACCATCTTGTCAAAATGCATGGCCAGTTCATTATAATCCATGCGGTTACGCATGATGAACTCTCTTTGTTGCAGAAGAAGAGTCAGGCACAAGAACACCATAAATGGATTCCCACCCCCCAAAGCAGAGGGCGATGGAAGACGTAGCGCGCGGCTTTTAGGGGAAGAGTAACCCACGGACTCGGAAGCTTCCTCGCAAGAATTGGTCATAACATTCTCAGCAACTCCGGGTTCGAGCAAGGTTTGCGCAGCAGTTTCACGAGTGGGTCCCGATTCTTCCAATATACAATTATCACTGGATGACGTAAGACCTTCCGCAGCTGTATCGAGCAACGAGTCTGAGCTATCGCTATTCTGGCAACAAGTCGCATCTTCCCTACTACAATCCTGTTGCTGTACCAGATGGATTGGTACAACACCTTTCAGTTGTGGGCAGTGACCGGGCGTCGTAGCTACTTCGTCACTCTCCAATATCTCCCCGTTGCAATGCACAGAATCCTCATCCGAACATTCTCCGCAGTCACAGATTCCAGGAGGGAACTCTTTGCGCTCTCCTCGATGTTTCTGATGAGCACGTTTGATTTGGTCACCTGATGAAAAGTCACTCTCCGAACATGCAGATATGGACTCTTCGTCTTCACTCTCTGATGTATCATCAGGAACTAGTGGAGGAGATTCGAGTTCTTCCGACTGACCAGAAAGGCGTTGGCGCAAATACCTGCCTGAACCAGGAAGTCTTCGGTTCAAGTTTTCTAGCTCTATGCGCAACTCCCTTGTAACGGATGTCGTCATCGGGAAGTATTCGTGGGCATCGTCACCAGCACAATCTGCCTCTGCAAAGCTGCCCTGGCGTAGGAGTGGGCGAGGCTGTCCACTGGTGTCACCACTAACTGCTAAGCCCGTTGCAATGGAAGAAGCAGACGACTGGCGCCGCATGGCTCGGACTTTAGTGTACGGGTTTTCCTTGCCAGGAGGTTTCGGTGAGTGAGGACTTAACGGTGAAAATTCAGTTTCAAAAAGCGCAAGTTCATCAACAGGTGGATCAAGTGGCAACGAGCTCCAAAGCACCTCTAGCATTCTTAGAGCATCGTCAAAGGCAAATTCACGCTTCAGCTCAAGTAAAAGCCATCGATAACAGAACAGGAGATCATCAGCTTGGTGTTCTCTCAAGTACTCATGAAACTCTGGGTCATAAGCTTGAAGAGATTCAGAAAGATGCTGAAATTTAAGAGTCATGGCTCGGCCATCCAGCAAAAAATTGGGGCGTAACCGCTTCATAAGAGCACAAAAGCAAACGTAAGAGTGAGGCTCATCTCGCATCGTTACCAGGAGGGGAGAGGCTAAGTCGCTCATACCCTGGCAATAGGAAACCGATGGGTGATTAAGCGCATACGTAGTGAGAACGTTGAAGAGGGCAACTACGTTTTTATTGTCATCTGCTCCAGCGTAAAAACGGTGTGTCCGATCAGTACGCAGAACATCTTTGCGTACCATGTTGGTAATGACCTATAATAAAAAGTGTGTTTACGTCGGGTTAAAAAGAGGATTTCGGCTCAAAACATTTAAAATACGCTAGAATAAAAAACTGAAAACTGAAAAATTCATATCAACAGCACACAAAACGATTACATGACCGAATTCTTCCATACTTTAAATGCACAACCTCAAAAGGAAAATACTGCTCCGTCCCAATTTAAAATAAACTGGCAACACCCCTGCATGATGCCCACTGTGCTGTATCGTACCCACCAGGTTTTCCTATACTAGTAGGTAAAAGGCGTTCCACACTGCCCCCGCCTCCTTCATGAATAACGTTGTGATGTCAATAAAGGAGATTGGCATCATTCTGCCCTTGCCATTTCTGTTCTCCTAATTCCCTAGTACGGGTCCATTTTTTTTACGTTAAAGTTTAGCATAGTTATGATCTTAACATGAACGAAACAGTCTTTGAGATGATGACACTAACAGAAAAAATTACGTGATTACCACACGGACGAACATTAAAAAAAGGTCCATTTAAATGTTCAGTGATTACACACAGTCTGTGGTAGTCGTATCACCTTCTTCAGAATTATTTATGAAGCACAAAAACGTTCGAAGATCACTTCATTTTGAAATTCGAGCTGCTACCACTGATCTATACAGCATGTGCTTGCTGCATCTGGACTTGCCACTTTTGGCTGAGTTTTGCCTTCAGCTCCGGCCTGAGCAAGCGATCGATGTTGGGATAGGAAGGCCCATTATTATGTTCATCAGCTGCACTCCTTTTAGTGGACCTTTTTTAATGTTCGTCTGTGTGGTAATCGCATATTTTTTTTCTGTTAATGTCATCAAATGCCACAGTATGAGTAGTAAATACCGGTGTACCGGTTTTTTCCGTCATTATGCTGACACTGATAGGTCTCAGTGTCTGCAACTGTTTGCATCTGAAATAACATAATAACACACATGTACAACAACAACCAATGTTAGAATGACTACATGATGACAGTTGGTTGAAAAAAGTTAAATACGAAAACGCTGTCCTACCTACAGTGTACCACTAAGAAAAAACTTGGTGCCAGGTGGCATCTATGTGGGGACCAAGTCTACAAAAACTGCGGGAAAGAATTGAAGCCCAAAGATAAAATTTTAAATTAGTTTACAACAAATTCTTTAGTCCAACACTGTATTAACACCGCCACAATTGAAGAATTGCATGTACCGGTATTCTCTTTCAAGATAAATAACCAAGAATTCATTTGGAGACTTTATTTTACGCCGTCCACCTGACTTACGTAATCATATTGTCCCTGAGAAAAGGTACATTAAATGTATCCCAGTAATAAAATGCCTAGCTTATCCGAGTTAGATCACAAAAAACACCCTTCCACTTATTTGGATGTCAAGAAATTAAGTTAACCATCCATGATGCAGCTATCTTGTACTTCATTTTAAACTTTCTTTGGCACAAATTTATTTGTAGTTGTGCTTCTTGACAGTTTCATGTAAATTGTTCAGAAAAACTTTCGCCGCAACAACGATGAGGAAACTTGTCCGCTTAAATTTGTCCTGTTCATCGTTGTGGCGTAGTTTTTCTGAACAATGTCGTTTTACACGCCACAGTAATTCCAAACACCGTTTACCGGTTTCCTTTGTGACATGTGAAATGTTCATTCTTCGTTTCATACGAGTACTTGGAAACGGTAGGCATTAAAACGTGAAACGTTGTGAAACATGTAAATATGTATTTATACATGTACTGTAGTCGGCTTTATTTTTATTATCATGTACCACTAACACAGATGCCGAATACTTCCGGCTTAAAAAGCGATGTCGATATTTGTGTAAACCTCTACAGTGCTCAATGAAGCACCCAAGCAAAATAAAAACCAAACAAAAATAATTGGAATTTGCTGATATCTTATCGATATCAGCTGTTATTTTTCCTCCGATCATCGGATATGATCAATTTATTGTCCGATATCGATATCGACTTTGCTACCAAATGTGCCTTGGGCACTTAATGCACAAAGTTTTAGTTTCTAAAATAACTAAACCATGCATAACAATAATATTTTGTAGTACCTTGGAATAAAGTGGAAAGAAATATAATTATAATTTTATTTTCAATTATAAGAAGTAACTGGGATAACACCGTAACTCTTAATTCATATTAAGTATACTAAATTTTTCTTGGTTCAAGAAAACTGAACATCGGCCTCGGATCGGTTTGGCACGATAATAATTAATGCTATTGGATTAGAAAGGTCGGTTCCGGAAAAAAAAAACCTGATTGAGGTGGGTGGGGGGAAGTAGAAGCTGTGAAGCAGAAGCTAAACCTGTAGTATATAACTGTCGCTTCCCCAGCCTAGGTTACGAAGCCAAATGAATACTTAACAAACAATACAAAAAAACGTTATCTTGCAACTTCATAAAAACAACATGGAAAAAAAAACTAAAGCAAGAAAACAGTTGTAGACCACTCTTAATAGCTGAAATATGGTGGTGGCTGCAGACCATCCTGGAGATGAACAATTGCTTGCTTGCTTTGGTTCATGATGAATGATCATAGTTTTTTGTTACCTGGTTAGGGGTGTGCGGGTGGTCAAACATTTAAGGAACTCTTTGTTTTACGGTAGTTCGCAGCGTTGAACGCCAGATCAGCATCGACTATTTACTTTTGGCTAGAATAATTATTACGAATGATGACTATTGGTCAGTTTTTTTTATTAACATTTTTTATTCGGGCATGAAAGCAACCAGTTAACAAAAAAAAAAAAAGATGAAAATTTATTGGTTACCATGCCACCACGCTCGGATAAAAGTCGCCTTTGAATACATTTGCAAATAAATGCTGCACTCGTTCGAGGAAAAATATAAACGAATGTAAAATTGTATGAATTACTTACATAGAGTATCTCAACCTTGAATACATACAAATGAGGATCTACCAGAGAACTTGATGGGATGCTTCCCTGCAATGCGGCATATTTCGATCTAACCGCCTTGTGTACAATTATACCTAATTTATGCAAAATTTTAACGTCTTTTCCGGTCGCGTCTACACACCACTGTCTATTGCGGCTGGCCTCCACCCAGCGCCAGTGAGGCGGGCGGGTCGTTTAACTAACCCAGTTTTGTCGGATTCTACTCATTGAACTTCGACTCTCCTGCAAGAACAAGTTCTCTGGTAGAATCTTCATTTCTATTTCGCAGAATCCACCTCACTGTGTTACTTATGGGATAGATTAATAAACATGGCACTTACAGCCAACCTACTTGAAAGCCAAACATGGCCTGCGGCTTCAGCCGACGTAGGAAAAACCTGCTCAACCAGATCCGAATTCCCACTGAGCATGGTTTCGTGCAGCCCGACATCGAGTATTAGGCCGCCCTGGCAAGACCTGACCAAGCCGAAACCTCGCCGCCGCCTACGTCCTCGAGTGCGCCTGGCAAAGGTCCGAGTCCACACCAGTATCTGCCAATCCACCGCACAAGCCACGTGCCCCACACTGTGACTCACCAGATGATTGAAGGCCTCACTGCGCTCCCCTCCGCTGCACCGAAGGTGCCGCAACACCATACAATTGGTGTCTACCACAAAAATTGAGAAACAGAGGCCAACTAGCTCGTAGGCTCCAGTCACAACAATCTATCGGACAAGTCCGCCAGAACTCACGTAGTCACACCCTGGCTCTGCCGCCAAAAAGGCCCACCTAGCCGGACACACCAGTCACATTTCTTTGAGCTGAATGCTTGAACTGTATCTTTCAAAAGGCCTAGGCTACTGCGGGACAAACCGTGCACAACCGTTGCACCCAGCACTACAGCACTAACACCAGAGGGCTTCCGACCCCGAACGGAATCACCACCAGGCCAACGTGTCCCGGCCAACCCTTCGGGCTATGTCTGGGCAACCCCGTATCAAGTTACACAATGTCATGCCCACTCTCAAAACCACCTCGACTCAATCGTTACACAAACACTGGCTACATCCCCCTGTTCAAGCAGAGAGGCCGAAATACAAACATTCCAGTGCCCAGCCTCCTAACCACGCCCTCACTGCCACCAGCCTCTGCCATACCTAGCGACGTACAGGCAACGGGCCCGCCCTGTAAACAATTCATGGAGGGGCTCATCCAACATTTCACCAAGATGGTACTCGAGACCCATTTCTGGGCAAAATTACATTTCCAAAGGCCCCCCCCCCCCCAAAAAAAAATTGTAATCCACTGCTTCCAGGGTGTCTCATCCATTATGCAGTCAATGCCAGTTTGTGACAGTAGTCGCAATGGCAAGCAGCTGAGACTATTGCATCTGCCAGAGCCCCTCAAGGCTAATGGCTTCATCACACCGAAAGGGAAAGCTTCCTTCCGTTTTATGCATAATAACCTGGGAGCACAGGCGCATGGGAAGGCCAAATTCCATATCTTAAGAAGCAGGTACTATGTACCAGTCACTAAACGCCATACTTTTCTACAATAAATACAGAACGCACCCTTTCGTGCTGTCTCCACATTACACGCCTTTTATCTCCAATACAGGGTGTCGTGCCGATATTGCCTCTGGTAAAGCCCTGTACCAGGAAATCTAAATCGGAAATTAACACTGAACGCCCTTACAGCCCGGCTACTGCCACCTCAGCTGATTCACACCCTTAACACACGCCCAGCCCGGCCACTGCCGCTTTGGCTGTTTCATTTCTTTACTCTTTTTCATTCAGATTAAGTTCACAACACAGCCCGGCCACCGCCGCCTCGGCTGAACCACGCACACACACACACATCCACACACACCACCCGGCCATAGCCGCCTCGGCGAAAAGATAGACACACCTATCTTTACCTGATGATGTTGTCACGGCACCCTCTATAAATTGTTTTAAATTCAGACTAAATAAGTGTAACCTACTACCATACATATCAGACTATTCCTAATGTTATTTTTGCTATATTGTTGTACAGATATTTCTATCTAGCTATATGTATTTGTTATCACTTAATAATGGTAAGATATAAGCGGTTTCTGGTAAAAGCCCTATCTTACCATTTTGCTAACTTACTCGGCAAATAAACTTTTTTTTTATTACACGGCCCGGCCACCGCACCTTCGGCCATTTCCCACATCGTACAAAACCACACAGTTCCAACCATCCTATTCAGCTATTTTATTATCTATTTCAAATAAGTTTCAATTCAAATCAGCACTACGAAAGCCTATTAGTATTATTCAACGACGTGGCCACGCCGCGTTTCGCTGCCCCTACGGCTCGCTTTGGCTTTTGCTATTAAGTTTCCCGGGCCGGCAGCGCACGCAATATTCGTCTCGACTCGACACTAATCCACCGTGTCTCACAAACTTACGAGACTGATTCTAAATTCCATAGCGACGTTGAAATGCTGCCTACATTTCTCCCACTAATCACTGTAATAAGCTAGATAGACAACGAGATAGCTAGCTAGATAACGCAATAGACCTTCACGGAAGCAGGTTTCGTACTCGCACCTTGACATAAGGCCTAACTACGCCGCCATTTTTCCACGACTCGCAAATTCTACGTACAGTCTGGCTTAGCTCCGATTCGACGTAGGTATGAATTTGCCATTGCCACCGAGAATCAATAATCCACACTGGTCGTCGACGATGACAGGTCTTATCTTCATTTTGCATTCTCTATTCAAATAATGACTAAACGCAAAGCGATGTACGCAGCAAATTCCTCACGATGCAGCCTGTGCCGCGGCAATAGAAACAGTGGTGTGTAGACTCGTGTTGAGAGTTGGAGGAAGCAACCGGAAATGACGTAAAGTTTTGCATAAATTAAGGTACGCAAAGTGTTTAGATCGAAATATGCCGCGTTGCAGGGAAGCGTCCCATAAGTAACACAGTGAGGAGGATTCTGCGAAATAGAACTTTCAAATCATGTTTACCTGCATTTCCTCGGTGACATTGCCACTATTCACCATGGCTTGCCAAGCATCCCGCAACCGCAAATACTCGTATGATTTGCGTTTCATGAACTCCAAACGTTCTCGCCCGCTCATGCCTGGCCGATAAACATTCAGGAGGTGCTTCCAGACGACTCGGCGCAAGCTCGGTTCCAGGCCACCCTGAGAAAAACAAATAAACCAGTGAATGCCAATTCCCACTTCAGTGCGAATTAGTTGGTGTCAATTTACCTGATAAATGCTATGCCTTAGTTCGACGGGTTTCACCAGTTGACCATTAGCATCAAGGTAACGATGGAACTCTGCATCAGTCATTGGAGCTTTAATCGGCTTGTACAAGTCATGGTTGTCGTTGGAGAGATTGAAAGCCCGTTGTACTAAACTGAGCGTCTTCTCCATCTAATGTAAAGTAAACAGACAGACAGCGTAATTTGTTTGTTTCATAATCTAATTGTCAGTCAGTTTCAATTTTAATAAATACAGACCTGGTTAAGTAGTGAACCAGCAAAGGTGGGTCTGTCCCCACCCGCATTTGTTTGAGGTCGAGACAAATCAACTGGTGTAATTATATCCCAATCTTCCAAACCTAAAACAGCACAAAAGTTTTAATAAACAATCAGCATGTCATTTAACACTAGATTTGAAGTGAATACCACCCATACGTTTTTAAAGAGTACACGACTAGAAATTAAAACAACACAGTATCAAGTCAGTATCCTCGCAGCCTGTAATAATCCAGTGGTTGCTTTCCCTTGTGCCATTATGCACCTTCTCACCCATCAAAAAAACCTTAATTTTTCCAGGGTCGAAATTGGTTTCTATCGTCTTATCGAAAATTTATACTACCTGTAAATTTGATTGCATTCAGTCCCCGAGTGCTCTTTAATGACTTGAGGTTTTTTCGCTCCCGTAATCCGACCAGTACACATGCGTCACCATGTGCAGCCCTCCTATAAAAGCAGATCGCTCACCCCTGGTCTCTTTTCCTCTTTTCCTCTTGATATGTCGACCATGATGGTGGCTCAAGAGGGGAGGTACGGTGGGCATTTAAAGGTAGTATAAATTTTCGATGAGACGATAGAAACCAATATTGACCCCGAAAAAATTTAGGTTTCTAGTCGTCGACACAAAAATTCTACTACCTGTTTGACCTCGTCAATATAGGTGGTGGGCACCACAACGGATTACCATCATGACGGATTACCCCGGGTTGCGGACTGGTTTTCCCTCAGAAAGTTTAACAAAACTTCGCACTTTATTGAAAATAAACAGAAACAGGTATCGTAGGATGTGGTGGCCCTGAAAAGACATCTTTCCCAGGCAATGGTCACACCAGTCACAGCCGATCTTCGTCACAGCTGTTCGTGAGAGCAGGGATGATAGGTTTGGATGGTTCGGAAGGTTTCTGCATTTTGGCTTGAAAGTCAGGCCGAGGTCTGACGTGGATGAATTTGCAGTTGTCGAAAAAAAAAAACAGTAGGCGGGATCGCTTGAAAGGGCTTGCATTTCGCTGCTGCGGAGGCTTGCTGCGAGATAGGTTAGGAAGACAGTCTTTCTAGTTAGGTGATTGATGCGGCAGGTTTGGATGGTTCCATTGTTAATGAGTCTAGAAGAAAGGTTCCATTTTGGGAAAGTTTGGTGGATTGAAGGTCTTTCTATCTCGAAGGATTTCAGGAGGGAGGAGATTTGGTAATCTTCGAGAAGGTGTTTGTTTCCGGCGGCCTTGAAGACGGAGTTTAGGGCCGAACGATAGACTAGAATGGTGGAGCCCTTAAGACTGTCTTTGAACAGGTCAGTGAAGAAAACTAGAAGGTCTTTAATAGGGGGGTTGAAAGGATTAGCTTTCCGTCGCTTACACCAATGAAACCATCTTTTCCAGTGGTGTTGTACAGTTTGTTGGTGGAGTCCCGAAGGGCCTTGCTGGCGATGCGGATAGCCTCTTCTTCAGTATTCCAGCCTCCTTGATGAGTCGGATGATAGTAGCCACCCGTGCAGATGTAAGATTTTGGATTTCGGGTGAAATTTGGTTCCCTTTTGTTGGGATAGGAGGTCTGGAGGGTTTGGGAGTTCTCTTGGTTGGTCTGTGAGAAGGTTTAGGAGCTGGGGGAACCAAGGGGCTGCTGACTAGTTTGGTGCGAACAGTAGGAATAGTCCCTGGGTCTGTTTGATCTTTGTCAGGATCAATGGGAGAAGTTTGAATGGAGGGAAGAGGTAGGCACACAGATTCTTCCACAGGAAGGTGAGAGCATCGACTGCACAAGCCAGGTCGTCTGGAATTGGGCTGACAAATTGGGGAAGTTTGGCATTGTGCCTCGTGGCGAAGAGGTCGATCATGGGTTTCCCCCAGATGTTGAAGGGAGATTCGCAAATTGATGTCTTGAGGGACCATTCTCCTGTTGGTGGTTTGTTTCGAGACAGTGCGTCTGCTATGACATTCCGATTGCCGGGAATGTGACGTGGTTGGAGAGTCGTGTTGAGTTCCAAGCACAGGTTGAACATGTCAGAGGTGATTTGATGTAGGACTCGTGAACGGGTTCCTCCTTCCCTGCGAATGTAGGCGACTGCAGTTGTATTGTCTGCCTAGACTTGGACAATCTCGCCTGCAACGAGGTGACGACAATGGAGAACGGCCTTGAAGATTGCCCGTAATTCTAGGGCATTGATGTGCTCGTTTGTGTTGGGCGGCCAAGTCCCACTCACTTCGTTGTCCAGGATATGTGCCCCCCCATCCCGTTAGGGATGCGTCGGTGAGTAAAAGGAGGTCCAGAGGTGGTTCGTGGTGAGGCACCGTCTTGGTTAGGTTTGAAGTGTCCATCCACCATTGAAGGCAGGTCCAGGGGAAATTGTGATCGGTTGGTATGGTCTTCTTGGATGAGGGAGGATGAGAGCCCCAATTGTCGACTGAATTGGGAAGTGATGCAGGGGGCGAGTCATCCATCTGCCGTATGGTAGGAGGTCGGCCATTGAGTCCATTTTGTCTATAAGAGAGTTCAGGGAAGTTAGGCAATGGTTTGATTGAGAGAAAGAGAGACTGTGGTTCAGGAGGTAGTTTACTTCTGATGAAGAGTGGCCGTGGCTTCCTGCAAGTTGAATTCTACGCCGAGAAAGATGAAGATTTGAGCTGGTTGTAGCCTGGACTTTTTCCAGTTGATCCCAAAGCCTAATCCGCGTAGGAGTTGAATTGCAGATGTGGTGTTCCGAAGGAGTTGGTGAGGGTTGGCGGTGTTGAGGAGCCAGTAGTCGAGGAAGGCATTTGCACGAATTTGATGGCGATGGAGATGACCTAGAATCGGTTTCAGGATGAGCGTAAAGATGTGAGGAGCGGCGTTGAGGCCGAATGGGAGGCTCTGAAATTCGTAAACTCTCTGTTGATAGATGAAACGGAAGTAGTGGAGGAATTTCCTGTGTAGTGGGACGTGGAGATAAGCATCCTCGAGGTCTATGAGGTTGTCCTTTCCAGGGGTGTCAAGGAGAGACGAATGGACTGTAGAGTTTCCATTTAAAAATAGTCGTTGTGCATGTATCGATTTAGCGGCTTCAGGTTGAATATCATTCTCTCGCCACCGGACTTCTTTGGTCTCAGGAAGATGGAGCTGTAGAAGCCAGGTTTGGAATGATCGGAGCAGAGGGGTATAGCGTTTTTGTCCAAGAGCTCGTTTACTTCATTAGTGAGAGCCGGTGAGGTTTTGTTTGCTAAGTTCCAAGGGGGAAAGGCTAAGAGTCGGGGTTTTGAAATGAAGGTAGGTTGAAAGCCATGGGAAAAGATAGAGAGGATCGTTTTGTCTTCTGTGATTTGCTGTCATGAGGGTAGATGATAACGAAGTCTGCTGCCTACGGGGCGATCATGGGCATAGTCATTGCCTGTGATGAGACCTGCTTTTGCTGGAGGTGGAGGAGTATTTGCTACGGTTGTCGGGAGTGGAGCTCCTGCCGTTCCTGTTGTGGTTTCGATCGTAGGATTTATTGTTCCCTCGAAAGGACTGGTTTTGACGGGAAGAGGTTTGAGCTTTGTACTGTGAAGGTTGGCTGGAAGTCTTGGGAGTTTCAGGCACTTGAGGTTGATTTGGTGGGTTGGATTGAGATGGTTTCTGAAAGGGTTGGATTGATGCCGGCTTGAGTTTAGGCTTTCAAGAAATGTCGAGGTGAGGGGCGAGTGTCGGAATGCGGCCTCTGAATAGGGTGTCAGTTTCGTGCAATGGTTGGTTCAGGAGAATGTGCTTTGTGAATGCGTTAAAGTTTGACGTGGTGCCCAATGCAATGTCTCTAAGTAGGAGAATAGAGTTGAATAGGGCCTTTGTGAACCAATTGAATGGATAAGATGTTGCGAATGACATTTTCTTGGAAGAGCTCAGAGATGAGGAAGTGGAGGTGCTTCATGTTTTTCTGGCTTGACTCGAGAGTTAATCTTTCGCAGAGTGCGTTGATGGCGGTGGCGAGGACGTCGGCTTGAGAACCGGCGCGGAGATCCAGTCGCAGAATTTTGTCATTTTCCTGAATACGGCAGTGGGGACTTCAGTGCAGCGTGGAATGAACAAAGCAGTCCCGAAATCCATTTTGGCTTCGGTGGCTAGAAATTCCAAATTCCTTGTGTTTCCTCACAAGGACAGTCTTTAATGCAGACTGCTTGCTTCATTTACCCTTTACCTTGTGATTTCTTTATTTAGAAATTCCAATTGTTGGTAAGTTTAAAAAAGACGGGGGTTTGCAGCTCCATCGCCGGAGCTCTGAAGAGCCAAGATTCACGTTCTGGGCGAGGAGGTGGAGGATCTTGGTCAAGTTCCAGGGGTTCACCCTTTCCTAGGAGGGAGCCTTCTGTTCGGAGTAGAGTAGTGAGGAGAGTCGTGGATAGGCCCACTTTGGCTTTTTCACGTTTGTTTCTGCCTGGAGACCAAATCCAAATCCTGTTGAGAGTCCTCTGTTCTTTGGCTGGGGGGGCGGAGGAGTTGGGTTTGAAGAGGTAGTCGTCTGGAATGATGGCTTCAACTGCTTTGAAAAGGTTGAACAGGAGGATTGCCGATGGGTCATTGTCGGTCTGGAGGGAATCCTCGTAGGGGTCCCGCGGAGGTTGGGCGAAATTTCCGAGTTCGGCGCATGTTGAGATACTGATGATAAATTGAGGGGAAGATGCTAGGGTACGGATGCTGATGCAATTGTGGAAGGTTGTTGCTGGGCGCATGGAATGGGTGAGGCAGATTGTTCTTGGGGTTCGGGGTCGATGGTCGGTGAGGAGATAGCAATACGACGATGCTGGAGTTGACCGGGTCAGGGCTTGATGGTGACGAGTCCATTGTCAATGAAAATGCCGATGCAAATGGCGAATGGGCTTGACGAATGGCAACGAATGGCAAGTGGGCTGGATGCGACGAGCGGTCTTGTCCTCGACGAATGGGCACGGGTGAAAAATGGGCTGCGAGTGGCGAACGGCGGTCGGGCTGACGAGTCGACGAGTGGGCTTGCGAATGGCGAATCTTGCGAACGGAAGAGAGCAGCTTCTTCAGGCGACGTCTTGCGACGAAAGCTTGAGGAAAAGAGATGGCCAGCAGGGGTGAGCGATCTGCTTTTATAGGGGGGCTGCGCATGGTGACGCATGCGCAGTGGGGTTGCGCACTGGTCGGATCAAGAGAGTGAAAAAACTTCAAGTCATTAAAGAGCACTCAGGGACAGAATGCAATCAAATTTACAGGTAGTAGAAATTTTCGTGCCGACGACTAGAAAAAGAAACTGTTTTTAACATGATAAAATATTGGTTCCTTTATCATTACCAAAAATCCTAAATTGCACAACACTTTCGTTTCATTTTTTTCATCCTGAATTGTGAGCAATGCCACAAAACTAAATAGTCTGTTATTGGCTCCATAGTTCTGAACGAGCCTGCAGATCTCGACACTCTAGTCTGTGTATTTTATTTTTTGCGGTTGTGATACATGTCTAGATGCAGGGCTTTTTTTTTTTTGCAAACTACAAAAACTACTAAAAAATTAAACAGGGCCCCACCGGAACCCCAACCGGAGCATTGCCTTTTCATCCGCACCACTGAGTCCACATTGATCGCTAAGCATCATACAAAATACGGGTTGAGCTCGACACATCAGACTGCACAATCTCCGCCACTTCCGCCGTCAAACTTGGACATTGACTCCCGATTCGAAAGCCGAGAGAAAACATCGCTGGCAACCTGATTCGAACTTACAGAACACAAACTAAAAACACCGGCATCTCCTGCCCTAGCAGGAATGCCCTCACACCACAGAGTGACCATCACTCATACCTTCTGCCCCAGGAATGCTATCCCCGGCCGCGTCGAGGCAGGGTTACCCTCGGCGGACAGACCTGACATTTGACACTGACGAACGCCTAGCGGCGGACACTTACTGCCGAGTCTACTCCAGCAACACTCGTGAATGGGAATTTCGAACATCTCTACCATAGTTGGTTCCCTAGCCACCAATTCCGGTCTCAATTCTTCCACAAATGCCATTTTAGTCTATCACACTGAGATTTACGCATTTGTAAAAGGGCCTGTAGCTGCAACGCTGTGAAGTCCACGAAAACCTGTGACAACTGCGCCAGTGCACCTGCTACAAGCTACTGAAATCCACGGGTTTCACGGCGCAATACTGTAAAGCACGCAGCAATACTAGAGAACAATTTCGGCTTGGACACTCATCAGTGTGTTATCTACCAACTCGATTCCGAAGGTGCCAACTTTACCCCGAGGCAAAATGACGTGGTGGTACAAACTCCCATTGCACCACCGGGTCTAAGGTATAATGGTCAAAAATGACGGGACTACAGTATAGAAGTCCCAGTATGAACATTGTATCTTACATCCGTTGTATGGTGCTGCTGCAAGCGGTTTTACCGGGAGACAGGCTTACGTCTAAAGGATCGTTTACATTGAAGGCTTACGACCGGCGAGATTATTTTTATCTTTTGTGTGACCGCATAGCCCTGTCTCATCACAAACCCACTTTTGTAACACAGGGAGCATGATTATACGACGGAGAATTAAGAGTAGTCTTCTAGCAGTAACACCTCGATTTTATGCTTATACCACCAAGTTATGATCGGTATTTCTGCTTCTCACACATGACCCCTCGATTTTATTGCATCTGG
This sequence comes from Lithobius niger, assembly GCA_023313725.1. NCBI lineage: Eukaryota > Metazoa > Arthropoda > Chilopoda > Lithobiomorpha > Lithobiidae > Lithobius > Lithobius niger. Next base: position 35,069 of record JAHWFP010209569.1, on the reverse strand, counting down.
CAAACAAGCTGCATCTTGAAGCTTGATTGTGTGCCCGCTCCACACCCTGGGCCTCCACCTCGTCCACACATTCCTCCCAAGCATTTTCCATCTCATAAAACATTTCGTGGCCATTATCAACGTCTGTAAAACATTCCACACTCAACTCGTAATCCTTAAAGTTTCGGTTCAGGCCCCATCCTCTGGGGTGAACCGGGACAAGGCGGCCATTTTTCTCATTCACAACATCGGTACGACACAATCAACAGGCGGGCGAGCGTTCATACTTACCACCTCACGCATTCTAGCCAAATGCATTTTGTCACCAATTAACCTTGGCAAAGCATCTTCCTATCGCCAATTGCATTTCACTGCAAACGAGCCTCGGTAATTCAGAATCGGCAATTCAGAAATCAACCCCTCTAAAGTTCCCCATGGGACATAACAGGCTCCGTCTCCCATGCCGCTGTGACACACAGTATCACAACTAGAATTCTTCACAGCATCCTCCTGGTAATCCAGCCTAACCATCTTGGACAGCTTTGCTTTGTCATCTCTTGGCATCTTTTCAGCAAAATTTCCTCAACTACGGTGCCCAACAAATTTAGCCGACAGAAAACACAACTACCTTGCACCACGCAAAAGAAAGTCATGAAGAAGCGCGAGGAAGCAGGGAGAGAAGCGACCAGAAGTGAGTGTACGTAATTTTTGCATAAATTAGGAGATAAATGATGCATATTAGTAGGATCAAAATGTCGAAAGCAAAGGAAAAAAACCCACTTTTGTAACACAGGGAGGACGATTATATGACGGAGAATTAAGAGTAGTCTTCTAGCATATCAGGTGGCATCTAACTAGCCCAAAATGATACTGTGTCTGGTAGAACCATAGGATTGTAACTCTTCAAAGTTGTCAACAATCTCTTTAGTGAACAAAAAGGTTAATGTAGAACTAATGCAAAGCTGCAGTGCGAGTAATGGTGAATTCTGAATTATTCATATATTATTGCTACTTATTTTCTTATATATCCCTCAGAAACTTTTGGCTGAGTGAAAAAGCAGCCTTTACTTTCTGTTCAGGAAAGAACAGAGTACAGTCCTTTACAAGTATTTTATTACTGATTTTTGAATAAAAAATGCAACGCTACTGGCAAATTCTTTTTGCTTAGCTAATTGGAAATTGTGTATGATCCCTAAAATGAAGCTGTTAGCCTAAAATAAATCTCCACTTTCCTTTTATTATGAGCCAACATTCTTCGGTTACTTGCTTGAATGTTAAAAATTTCAAAACAAACAGGCAAACACTTTCTTTATTAACTTACAGGGTCCTTCTTCAAAAGGTTTGAGTTCTACTTTTAGACAGAGAGACGGCTCTGAGGCTCCTAGAAACGCAGCATCCAAATCCCAATCAGATAGTAATGGCAAGTATGTCTCCTGTCCGTAGTCGTCCTTCACCAGATAGCTGATGGTGAATTCACTGAAAAAAAAACAACAACAATTTGTCAGGAATTGTTTAATCCTACTATATTATATCCCTTGCAGCAAAAACATGCATTGCTAGAACACTTTTGGCAGTCAAACTATGCCTTCTTGGGGGAGCTCTCCCCACCTCTGAGTGGAATCATGCATTTTGTCATGACGTTTGCGGCAGATCCACTTTCCTTAAGGGGTGGTTAGTTAGTTAGTTTGCTTCTTGATCTTCTCCCTCTAATGTGCGGTTAAGGTGCTACGAATCTACACCAGGGCTCGAAATGTCCAGAAAAAAGTGTGTAGCATAATTGCGATGCAAAATAAAAAATTGCGTAGCAATCGCAAAACAATGGTCAGCAGTTTTCACGAAGCATAATTACTTTTCTTGGCAGGCAAAAGGGTATTTTAGTTTTAATTGATGGTTTATTTCGAACAAGAGAATATGCTTGTGTGACGTATAAATTGCATCATTTTTTTAATACCTAAATATTCTGATGCTATGTCACGATTGTGTATCATTCGATATCACACAAGGAACACAATGATTGTTCTATTATAAATGGGCTAGGCCTACTGTAAAAGGATTTTTTCACATAGTAATAAAATATTAAGTTCCTTCGCCATGATGTTGCACCGCTAAACTGCTACACAAATTTCAATTTTGTATCGCTAAAGTCTAAAATTGTGGTGCAAACTGCGATGCGATACCGCTCATTTCGAGCCCTGCACACTCCCTACTAGCTTACACTTACCCTTTAATATCAAAGGCTCGGGCCAAGAGGCTTTGCAGCACTTCAAATGATGTAATCTGGGGATCGACACTGAACTTGCGATACTCCGGCTGCAAGTATCCCTCGCATTTCTGTTAAAAACATGATAAATAGATCAGTGAGAATTGTCCACTTAAACGTTCAGGCCAGAAGGCACAATAAACCTGCACAATGTAAATCCACTCAAATTTCAGTATTGCCTAAAACTTGTTTCATCACCTGGAAGGTTTTTAAAAGATGTGGAATGGGTGGTCTTACGCCAAGCTCAACAACCCCAAGACACAATGGGAAAAGAAGCAGAGTATTAAGAAACGTTCCAGAATAATGTCTCACAGTGGTAGGATCTAGGAAAAAAAATGCACACCTGGTATGAATGCAATGGCCTATTGAATTTCCAATCTTCTATTGACAGTTTAATGACTTTTATCTTAATTGTTAGTTTTAAAATTGTACTCAAGATGGGTGGTTTTTTGTTTTTTTACAAAGCTGTAGCAGATATAAATGTTTCAAAGATTCTGATAAAGGAACTCTTCATGGAGCACCACACTCCGTTACTTCTTGTGCCCTTTGGCAGGTCATAGAAGATATCAGAATTGTGATTGTAAAGCACAGATGCTGGAACGACTGTTTTGATGGCGTCCATGTAACGGTTCAAAATCTGTGTTTTAAAAATGGTCGATATATAGAAAAAAAGCACCCATGCAGACGTTAGGCTTAACTTTACCGCTTGCTTTCTGGTGCACGTGGGCGCACCAACGTCACACTCAATTATTAAGAAGGCACGTGCTTGTTTGCTGCGTAAAAAGAAATTTGTGTCTTCCTTCGCCTGTCGAAAAGGGCTAGACAGAAAAAGATAATGGTAAATGGCTATAGATGCTACAACCCGTTATTTGGTGGCAATCCCCCTTTAATAGCAGGTAATAAGGCACAATTTTGGGCACAATTTGACGAAATAAGAGGTCCCTTGGATTTTCGACATCATAGCGGGTGCACCTACTGCACGAGACTAAATCCGCCACTGGCTAGAGGAGAAAAAGAGCAGCTATCCCAAAATGACAAGCAGCAGGAAAAAATATAAGCAACAGGCAAAAATTGTAAGCAGCAAACAATACCAATAACAATGACAGGGAAAATGAGTGTGGTCGGGAGATAATGTAATAGGATGCACACGTTCATTCTTCTCACGGTAGCATAGAAAGAGTACAAGCGGGTTCTTTCTTGGTACAGCAGTAAAGAAAAAGGGCGAGCGGCCAGCAGGATGAAGGGTATTGGCAATGCCCTGTAACAATCGTGAACAAACGAAATATTACGTCATACGTCGAATTAATGTCCTTTCCTACTACTATAGGTTAAAAAAAGAGCCATGTCACTTTAGAAAACAATGGGCTTCAAACAATGCATTCAACATGTTCAATCACAGACAATTGCATGGCCCACTACCAAAGAAATTAGTTTAAAACATAGGTTATACGCAGTATTCACAAAGAAAGTCGATATCAAAATTGACAACTAATATTTTTGTTACAAAATACAGAGGCAGTCTTCACAAAATAATGTCGTTTACAGAAATATACCGTAAATCGTGTATTAAAAGCCCAGTTGAAGCTAAAGCCCACCCCCTAAAATGCTGTAAAGTCAAAATCATGAAATAGTGGAGTTAAAGCACACCCCTCAAATTGTCGTTTTTCTACGAAAAATATTTTAAAAGATGATGTGAATAAACATAGTACTGCTTGCTATGTTTTCTGGCCCTTTCTCCCTCCCTTTAGTAATAGCGGACTCTTCCTTTAGCTCCTAGCACCTGCACAATGCATCTCTCACCTAAGCCTCCTTCTTCACAGCAATTAAAAGGATGTAAAAATTGATCTTTCAAAGATCGTTCGAAAGATTCGAATTTCTGTAATAGATGTCCAGAAAGGTTAGAAATTGATAATGCCCGATTTAAAGCCCACCCCCCTATTTTTGCCAAATTAACTGCATAAGCCCATGGGCGTTTAATACAAGATTTATGGTAGTTGCAAAGGAAAATGTCTCGTTATACAATTTCTGTCAAACCAATTAACGAGATTTTTGAGGATTCTGGACGTAGAAGGCAAAAAGACTTGCGTTGTTCTCTCATTTTATAATACTGCGTAGTTAGTGGGGCCCGTAATGCTCCGGCATTTGTGACCCGAACTTTGTTAGGGTTTTCCACTAGTACAGGGGTCGTAGCGGGTTTTAGGGGGAAAAAGTAGGAAACAAGGAATTTTGTACGGTAAGTCATAATAAGGAAAAAAAAGGAATTTTTCACTAAAAAGTAGGTAAAAATAAGGAACCCCTTGGCATAATGTCAGGGCTAAATAACAGTAAATGTGATAAAAGTTTACTAGTTTCAAAAGCATTCTACATCTAGGCTATCAAAGCCAATTTAACAAAAATCTCTTCAATAACTTGATCCAATGGCAGCAGCTGTAAAAAATAGCTCTTCAAGCTATACGGCGATGGATCTAGTTGTTTTTTTGGGGGGGTGGGGGCAGAGATCCACCGCCAAACAAGTCTGACATGGTCGTACAAGATTTTTTTAGTAGGCCTACACTTTTTTCTGCACTTTTTAAAAGATTTGTAACTTGTTCTCAAAAAAAAAGCCTATGCCAAGCAATATCGTAATAATCTCTACCAAGACGTAAAATATATAAGCATTCTCTTCAGCAAGACTGCATCTCTATACTATTTTAACAGTATAGTCGTAGGGAAGAAGGGGGGGGGTGAGGTGAGAGTGGAGGATGCAAGAAGGAGTAAAAAAACCCAGAATATATCGCTACTACGCTAGAGGGCCTAGAAGAAAGGGGACGAAGAAGCCTAGGAAAGGGGTACAAAATGGTAAAAAAGAGAGACAAGCTTAAAAAAGTGTAAAAAAAACTGACAAGCAAAAAAAAAGGTCTCCAGAAACAATAGCTCAGCGTGCCCTTTTACAAACATTGCCCCTGCCCGCTTGGTCGTCTGTGCTACTGGTTAAAATGGTTTATTGGTATGTTAAAATAGGTCACAATTTCGCGAAAGTACGAATTACATTTTTGTTGTAGGACCCAAGATCAACATAACAAATTTCGACCCGCAATGATTTAAGGAAAAAATGGACAGTGGCAGTGTCCACTATAACGCACCCAACGGCAATGATACATTTTAATTTTATTAGCAGTACATGAAAAGCTGCAGCACGCAATTGTAGCTCATTAACTTTCCGAATATTTTCTCGTTGTCGACGCTCTACAAACTGGAAATAACCAAATGTGTGACGAAACCATTCTATCGGAGCTGGCACAGCAAGCTCAACGCACATGGTGACGTAATACGGAACACTTAAGGTTTTTAATACTCATTCATTGTATCGAGAAACAAAATTACAAACAGCTATTAATAAATTTAAACAGTGGAAACATAATAGTAGGCTAAAGCACTTATCCAACAATTTATGCTGGGACGTTGACGTCGATAAGAAACCAGAAGTGATGCTTTTCAACACGCACGCGCAAAACGCCTTGTTGGGTTGAAAACAAGTCAGGGACCGAGCACACCAATGAAGTTCGTGCCTTATGTACTGAACTCAAATATTATGTTATTTCATTAATTTACACTTAAATTTACAAACAAAAGACTCATGGCTGAAAAATAGTATGGAACTGTACATCTGAAAACAGGAAAAAAGTAGGAAAATAAGGAAAAAGTAGGAACTCTACGACCCCTGCTAGTATTAACAATAATTGTTTACAGTACAATCGATACAGTATAACAGTTGACAAGTTGATTTCGCATCACATCAAAGATCTTTGTTACCACCAGGGTTGGCAAGTTTTTGACATGCGACAGGTTTTATCCGGTTTTTACCATGGTTTTAACCGTCATGTCAAAAACCCCTTTTTGACATAGGTTTTTGACATGTCAAAAACTGTTAAAAATACTCCATTTAGGCAAAAAAAATGTAAATAAATAAATACATAGAGAATTATAAAGATTGCAACCTGTTTACTGGTTAAGCAATTGACAAATTTTCAATTATGTTTCCAGTAAACAGGTTGCACTCTTGCAAAGTTTTGTAAAACCCTAATGTCACAGTTTGTTTTGTATCTCTAGTAATTAGTTCTCGTCAGTTAAAATAATCACAATATGTATGTCGGAGTCTGTATGCTTATGCCCAGCAACTTGATTTACTTGATTTAAATTGAACAAATATGTGAAGGTTAACTCAATCAGCCACTCTATTCACTTTCATAATCCCCACTCATTCCAAAGCACAAACCTGCGTGCACTCCAAGATATAACAGACTGGGAGTTAAAATGGCAAAGAAGCTTAGAAATTTTTCAGACTGTTTAAGAACCCACTATCATTACTACGAGCTTTTGATGTTTTATCTCATGTTAATTAATAAAGAGTTCACTTATTGCCATGCTACCTAACACCGCTATTACCATTGATTGAATCTGGGCAGTTCAATCTTGATTTTAGTGGTTTTTGACACTTTTTGACAGTTTTCAACAGTTTTTTTTACGGTTTTCGACATGTCATGTCAAAAACTGGTTTTCAACGTCAAAAAACCAACCCTGGTTACCACATTGTTATGTATTTTATTGATAGAATAAATTTGTATTGCTAAAGTCATTCAATTAATAAGAGTAGAAACTTTAAAATTTGTTTTCCTGTCTGCAGAGTGAGCCAAAATAAGGCTTTTTTTTTACAACAGGCCTTATTTCATGCAAATAGGAAGAAGAGTGACAACAAAACACAATTTTTTTTTCCATTTTAAATCATACAGATCACACAACTCCAGTGTACAGTTTGCTTAACGGTTGGCTCCATGTCCCATCTAGCGCACACAGCCTGACAATCATGGTGATCAGAACGGCTACAAATAAGTAACAAGCAACTTGTACTTGACATTGTGTTGCACTAAAAAAAATCCCCCCAGGAAAACAAATGCGCACTGCCTGTCATAAAATCGCTTTCTATTATTGGTTGGTTAATTAATGTTCAGATGCCGAGGGTAGTAAAACGAAGTGCTATATACAGGGTGAGTCAACATCACAAGAAAAAATAACAACACCACAAATTAGAAACACTGTTCCTTGAATTTTCGGTGGAAAATTGATTGTGGAAGAATAAAGATGTTATAACTTATAATAAACTCTTCTACAAACTCCGTCCACCTTCTTCAGAAGGTTAAGTGCAAAAACGTAGAGATTACATAAAGAATTCTGTATCAGGGGCCAGCATTTTGTATCAATGAACATTCCTACATAATAAGTTGGTAGACTTCCAAATTGTCTGGGCTATTTGACCATGGGTGAGTGAATGACCTTGACATGCCCCATCAAGTTCATCTCACTGCTAACTTCTAAACCATGCATCCTAGAAAATCAGTGTAAATTAGAAAGGTGTACAGAACCACAAACCAATACCAAAGCAAAAAAAAAACAGAATGAAATTCGGAGCAAAAGTAAAGTAGTGACAGCCATTCAAAGATAGTGGTATAAACTGCACTGGACTGTAAACTGCATTGGGGGGGGAGGGGGGGACGTACATCGCACCGTCCTTGTACCTCTAATGAACATCCAGGGCCCTGCGTACCACAAAGGTATTCACCTGGTAGGCGGAGACCTCGGCAAACAGTTTGACCGTCAATGGTGACTTTGAAGTGGGAATCGCATGCAGCCCAGTCAATAAAGGAGGCTACAACAGCGGCCGTGGTCAGAAAGAAAGATGTAGTTAAAAGCCCGAACATCCTCAGTGCCTAAAGAAGACATTTGAGAGATGTCACAAATTTGCAGGACAAAGTAGGTGTCCTGGAAGTGAATTTATGCAAACTTTTGGTGTTATTTTTATAATGGTAAACTACTGCTGTAGCCTGAGCGGTAGGCATTTTTGCCCTAATCCCATGCAGTTTCCACGATTTTCAACCCCTCCCCCCCCTTTTGTTTGGACTTTTTTATTTTCCCTTATGACTTCCAGGTTTTGTCGTAACCCTGTTTAAGCCAGTCATGTCCCACTTTATGTGATAGTTTAAAGCAGGTGTGCAGAATATGCCAGAACGCTAGAACGAGGTTCGCGGGAAATTTCAGAGATCTGTGGAAATTTACTAAAGAATGGCTTGCATACACAATGAAAGGCTGTAGAAATTTGAAAATTTTGTGGAAAATTTTGTCCAGTAAGAATTTTATGCACCCTTGGTTTAAAGTGGTGGACTTCCCTGCGTGTCGCCACATGCTATTTTAAAAACGTTGAACTTAAGACACGCAAACTAACTGTTTCACGCATTAAATGCTCTAAAATTCACTAGCGGTGGCTTTAAATTGTATTAACTGGTGACAACTCATTTCAGAAAATGCAGAGAAAAATTGTGATTAACTGATATTTAGCCCATAGTGCTATGCAAGCCTAGCTTTTCCTAACGTTTGATTAAGAAGAATGAAATTTTTAAATAAAAATTACAGCATTTTCGCATGTGAATGACAGGGGGTCCCACCCACAAGTATCAGTGACGATGCTGACACATGATTGAATCTGAATATCGGATGAATAACTCACCAATTGATCAATACAGACGCAAACCTATTTCCGTTACTTTTTGGACTTTTTATTCCGGACTTCATGATCTTATTCTTAGTCCTGAAATCTGACATTTAAGCCCCAAAGGCGACGGAAATAAGTTTGCATCTGTGTTAATGTATCACTAATCCAGACCAATTGGCTATCTTCTCTGTTAAAGGCACATGCGTCTCGGTTGGCTTTCCTGTACGACTCAGTTTTGCGACATTAGTTCAAACGTACATGGCCTAGGCTAAATGTTGCGAACACAGTAATTTTCTTGTTTTTTTTCTTTCATATCAAAATAATTTTGCGACATTAACTCTAACATAGCTGTGTTGTTAAAATAAATGTTGCAAACGCTATTCTCAACGGGTCGCACGACATAGCCTACCGGAAGGATTAAGTGCCTTTAACTCACTGATCGACTTGCCGCATGAATACACACTTAACTTGTGTAAGTATTGCAATGATGAAACGACTTTATGGTAAAACCAGCAGCTACAAATTAAGATACGAAAAAGAAAAAGAAAAAAAAACTGATAAGACAAGATGCAGCTGGCAGGAACACCGAAAAAATATTACGCACAAATCACCGTTACGTAAAAGATTATGACCACGGCGAAACGAAAGGATAGGGGTCAAAAATATGGTGACCTTTTGACGGGGGGGTCAATGTATCCCTCTCCACGTCAATCGGGCTACCTTATCCGATATTAATAACTACACATCACCATACCTTTTGCGTTTCCATCTTAGTAGTTGATCGTTTCTGAACACAATACTGTACTGTGACACTTACTTTACAACCATCGGATACTCGAAAAAGTCCAGCTTTATCATTTATAGGCTACATAAAAAGCACCATTACTCATCAAACGCTCATCGCGCATCTGGCCTTTTCAATCGACAAATTCCATTGTCTCACCTTCACTTTGACCCGAATTGCTTCTCGGGTGTGGAAGCCGTACATGCCGGTCATGTCGCTGGTGTCCGATCTAAGTCCAACATCGCCCACTCAACTCATTCAAACTTGCTCAATTCTAAACACCGAGATGACTCGTCGTCCGTCGGCCATTGCTCTGCACCACCGGAAATCGGAAGACCAACAGGATATGCGGTTACTTCCTTGATGCGATCGTTGCGCCGTCTGGAAAACGGAGGAACGGTGCTTATGCTAAAAATAGAATGAACCCATAGAGTTGTGAAATAATACACCCAACCGAATGAACCACTGAAATAAACCAATTATCCCTAACGTAGCTATTCGCGATTCTCTGCGACGTAAGCGGTGGTGGGTTTTTTTTTTCTGGTTAAAGGGAAATAAATCCTTCGGGTGACATAACGTAGTATTAATGTATATAACTCTATGGTGAAGCTAGTAACTGGGTTAGCTGCAAGGGGCACTGAAGGGTGAAAAGAAGGTCGTCTTACTGAAACCAATACTATTAGACTGGATTTCTTAAGCCTGTAACTCGCGATTTTTGTTGTTGGAGAAAACAACGTTTTTTTAATCCTAAGAAATCCGCTCTCAAAGCACTGTCTTGACTAGAAATGCCGTTGTTTTCCATTACATTTTAATCTAGTACACCTTGTAGCTATGCCCGCCAAATGCTATCTCGTAGCCAATATGAATATGACGTCACTTGACGCTGCTCTATATCGTGCGACCCGTTGAAAATAGCGTTTGCAACATTTACACAAGTTAATGTCGCAAAATCATCTCGCACGAAAGAAAAAAATAAGAAATTGAATGTGTTGCAAATTTACATACAGTTGAGCTAATGTCGCAAAATTGAGTCGTACAGGAAAGCCAACATGGATGCCCACTCCCATCGTAGCATCAGGGAGTACACAGTTGTTTGCTGTGGGAGTCTTACATTGATGTTTTGAATGTTCCGTAATCTCAACTTCCTGTTTGAAGTTTTTCATTCTGACTATTCGTTTAGGGGTTCACAGTATAAAGTTGAACAACACTTTTGTCTACATAATTTTGTTAAAAATTCGTTTGGTCACCACCTGATTGAACTTTGGAACTATTTGCCGGACTATGTTATCAGAGCCACTTCGGTGGTGTCTTTCAAAAATAGACTTGACTATGACATTCACCATGATTTGAAGTATTTTTATGACTAGGCCTAAGGAAATTGTTGATTAATTCTACAATTACTCGAACCGCATGTTCTCCTTTTTTCTTTTTGGTTTGACTGTTAAAAGAAGTGTTTATTACTTGTTTAAATTTAGCTGTATTTATACTTTAATTAATGTATGTTATGTAAATAAATAAATTGCTACACGACAGGGCGACAGGGATGTGCTAAGTGCTTATAGTGTCCGCGGCCTATCTTGAGTTCTCCGCAGAACAAACACAGATAATCGATTGTACGTTTTCAGTAACAGAGTGCCTTGTTGATATCCAAGATGGTTACAAAAACAATGGCGGCCATCGATTAAAGCCACCAAAAAACTTGCAAGACTCAAGATACGCCGCGCACACAATAGTTATCTTTTTACTGCAGTTTCCTTTTTCTTCACTGCTAAAATTTATTTTTCCTGCTTGCACAAAACGTGTTCTGGCATGATCACCCCCCCCCCCCCCCCCCCCCCCAATTTCAAACAGGAATAAAGCTTTTGTAGTTCAGATTCAAACCATTCAGATTCAAGTCATTCAGATTCAAAACGCATATTTACCTGTCCCTCCACCCAACCCACTAATGTCTTCTCCCCAAATCCCATTCTTCCCCAAGAAATATTTCTAGCGATAGTCCGGCAGCCAAATGTTATATTTCATGTCTACCGAAAAATTTTGCATTCAAGAATCTGGTTGACGCCATCCTTGGGCCTTTCCAGATATTCGGAGTGGTGACTCAGATGGTCGCCTTACCTATTTTATTCTTCCAATTGCACGTTTGTTATCAAATTATATGTTTACTAGGATGCAAAGTTCAAAAATATTTTCTCAAGTAGTGTTAGCCTAGTCCTTGGAGGAACAACATATCCAAAATGGCTGCATTCAATTAATAATTTTAGAATTACCCTTTGCGTAACAGTTTGGTATTAGAACTCGTGTTAAATATACATTTATTGATATTAAAACATCAAAAGGTAGCAAGCAGAGTCAAACGATGTATCATGTATGGTTTAAATATAGAGCCAGGGCCGAAGCGACTGGGGGGGATGGGGGAGCTTCCCGCCCCCCCCCCCCCCCAACCATCCAAGAAACACATACAGTTGGCAAATTCGAGTTGTCGAGTTGGCAAAATCAGACAAATTTTCACTGCATTTTCACTGCAAATTTGAGTACTGGTTAATTATTATCATCATATCGTCAGTTTGAAAGTAAAGTTTACAATACATTTTTTTTTTCCATCAGTTTTCGCAACACTTCTGTGTAACTTGGGAGTAAGTGAAACGCTGCCCCTGATCATTTCTGGTTGCTTCCCTGCATCGCTAGGCTATAAAGAGTGGGGGAAAGGAAGCTCCGCGAAAATTTGCGTAGTTGGCGAAATTGAAAATTGACTTGGTCGTTTTGTTTGCTATGTCGCCACCATAGCTTATAAGTATCACAGATAATGTAGAAAATAAAAACAAAAAGTGGACAAAACTGTATCCCCACCGAGTTTGAAGTCGTAATAACAATTAACTTCGCGAAAATCGTACACAGTTAGCAAAATAAAAAATTGAGTTGGCTATTTTACTTCCTATAGTTCTTTTTCTGTTAGACATTGCCGCTCAGAAAGGGTTTTAGCGTGGAGCAACTCGTAACTGGTATTTCAGGAGGGTAGAAAATTACTGGAATATTAATATACCAAAACACAACATCACTGCCAGGATTTAAAACGTTTCTTAGGTAAAACAGAAATATCAACAAACTCTGCATAAAACAAACCCTGCGTAAGGACTTCTGCCAAGTTATCGCCATCTGAAGTTGTGATATCAAATAAATCTAAAAAAATAATGCAGTTGTCTATTTGATTTAGTAGTTCGTCTGCTAGTCAATCAGTGCCTTGGTTTTAGTTAAACCAGTAACGTGAACTAAAGCTGTATACTTCATGAAAATCGGGTAGGCTACAGTTGGCAAAATCAAAAACCGAGTTGGAAAAATTGAATTAGCTGTTTGATTTTCTGTTGTCCTTTTTCTGTTAACCTATCGCCACTACATTTGAATTTGTATTAATGCAGAAAAAACTACATTTTTCAAATGAAAGTTGTTAAAAATTTTAAACTTGTTAATTTCAAAGGTCCAAAATTTGACGATAAGAATTCATAAGATCCCATATTAAAGGACAAAAGTGACCCAAAAAAAGGCCACGAAATGAGGGCAAAAATTACCTTACGGGACCGGTAATTATTTATTGCCGGGGAGGCTGGAGGATGGGAGGGGTCATGAAGTTTTTGGACCCTCTCAAAAGGGAGATCATAAATTTTTCAGGTCCCATCAAAAGGGGGAGGTCAAAAACACACTGACCAACTGGGAAAAAAGTCATTTTTGGACCACAAAAATGGCACTTACAGCAGTCAAAATTTCCAAAAACGGCTCAGCTTCTGGGGGGCAAGCAGACCCCCAGACCCCCCATGCGGTTTGCAAGGTTTTGAAATTAATAATACTATTCCTGGGAATACAGTTTTTAAAAAAAAACTTTATAAAAAAGCTTTGACACCTGGTTTCTTGGCGTCTTCTGCATTTTAGTTTCTGACTATGTTAGGAAGTGCTCATATAATTAAACAGCGTGTTCATCATACTTTTGTAGGAATCTCGACAAAAGATGGGTGTAAAATATTTTCGTGGGGTTGTTCACATCATTTTTGGACCTTAGGGTGGGAGGAATCAAGGTTTTTTCCAGGTCTTGAAGGGGAGGTCATCGAAAATTTAGTGGTCACCACCCTACCCCCACGGCCATAACTAATGACCGGTCCCCAAGATCCCCTGAATCAATGGAAAAAAAATTAAATGGAGCATGTTGATTTCAAATGTGGAAGCTCTTCTCCAATAATACATCAAGTTGTTTTGGACAAAACTGAGGTAAAAAGTTTCGCCATTTCTTTCGTCTTTCGACGCTCCATTATTTAAAAACTGGAGCATGTTTTTGTTTTAAAATGTGACAGTTTTTTTTTTACAATAATACCTCTAGGCCTATAGTTGTTTGGGATACAACTGAGAAAAAGATTTCATTAATTTCACCTTTCGATAGTACATTTAAAAAAAAAATTCTGCCCCTGACCTGCTGCCTATGCTTGCACACAGGAGTCGTCGTCATTCATTACAGCCTAAAAGTCCAAAATGTACAATTAAGTCAACCCTCAATCGTCAATGGCCAGCTGGCCTGTTTATATAATTCTAAACTGAACTCGGCTTAATTTAATTTGGAAAAAAATATCTAAAAAAAACATAATTTAGTCACAATAAAATTTTTACGAAACATACCATCCTAAAATATGAATAAAAAAAATCACCAAAATTTGCTTGACAATTTGTTGCTTCAGTGTTCACTGGAGGCTAGAAACAGGCACTAAAATAGCGTAAAATGCTTCAGGTTCTGGCGCTCCCCCAGACCCCCTAGTTGAGCTTGGCGGACCCCTCAAAAGTACTT
>JAHWFP010209569.1:0-20601 GCA_023313725.1 Lithobius niger | reverse complement strand
ACGGCCCTATATAGAGCAGTGATTTGCCGCCATATTGGCACCAGATTGGCACCAGTATGGGTTTTGGAGGGCATAACTACAAGGTGCACTACATAAAAATGGAGGAAAAAACAACGGCAGAGCGGATTTCTCATGCTTAAAATAACGTTGTTTTCTCCAACAACATAAATCGCGCGTTTTTTAGGTCTAAGAAATCACTCTTCACATCATCGGCTTCAGTATGACGCCCTTATGTTTTTCTCTGCAGTGCCCCTTGCAGCTAACCCATTAAGGCTCGAGTATAGAGTTATACAATAATACTAGGTCGTGTCACTGCTCTATACTGTAGTACATATTTTACTTAAAATGCCTAAAGGGTACTGAGATTAGAACTCCTTACCTTTTTAATGAATCAAGATTGAGGTAGCAGTCAGTGGAGTACTTTGTTTAGTTGCCAGTTCACACGGCAACTCTAGTTTACAAAAAAATATTTCTGCACACCCTCTTCGGGAAGTAATACAAAAAGTCACTTGTTAAAAAGTCGGTGCACAATCCAAAAAATTTGGAACAGTCAAAACTGACAAGGCTATTTAAGAATAATAAAAAGTGATCAGTAGTTCATAACGTCTTTAATTCAAATGAGACCAATCACGTAGTGTCTACAAATTCAGTGCACGATTTGTGTTTTTTAGGTCACACAAAGACATAGTGATGCAACGCTAGCTTAACTCAACCAATTCAATGCAGCATATTAATTGTGTTTAAGTTTGGTATCAAATTTGACGTTCTTTTGGATGCCAAGTTAAAAGATAATGCAACACTAACACTATGCTCAGAAATACTGATAGACCTCAGAGCAAAAAAAACATCCAATTTGACAGCCTCAAGCTGACAATTTTGGCATTTCCCTTTGTGAATAAGTTTTGCATCAAATTTTTTTTACGCTGAGTTATAAGAAAGGTATAGAAACTGTATCACACTTCTTGTTTGTAGTTAAGCTACAGTGAAAAGTCCTGTTTAAAAACTACATTCAAGTCTCTTCTCATCACATGAAATACAGCAATCTCCCATCCAACAGCTTTAGCAATAGTCTTCATCAATCACTACGTTTACATGGCCACAAGAAAGTGCCTTTTTAATGATAAAAAGGGCACCTGTTTACAAGACGCAAGACCACGATTAGGAAGGAAGGTGGCAGTACGCTCAGAAAACCCTTCCTGCCTGCCTGCCTTTAGCTTAAGCAAATTAGGCCAAAATAAAGGCAAACCCGGAATTAAATACTAGAGAAATGATCTTTGGCTGTGACGTTCGTGTATATCAGGGTAATTATTTTCTAGAAGTATAGAAAAATCCGCCTTGGGGAAAAGCCGCCATCTTGGAAAATGGCCGCCAAATAATGTTACTTTAGCGTAACTGCGGCATAGTCGAACCTACACGGAAACATCCCATACAAATGATGTAGAGAACAGTATAACGAACAACTTTGCTTATATTAGAACAATATTTTCTGTATAAAACAGCTAAGTAAAGCAGGTAGAGCCAGATGAATATTAATTACATATTCCAAGGCGCCTCATTTACTATATAGTCTGGTAGCAGGGCCAAAAACCTGAAAGTAAGATCCGCTAGTATTTTCTGGTGTATTGTGTTTCTTCAAGGCTTAATGAAATTCTGTAGGGTGCCACTTTGTCACCCTTGAGCAAATTTAAATATTCAAGATGATGGCCAAGATGGCTAACAAATCATATATCGGCCATATGTTTGCTTATAGAACAGACAAGATAACCATTTTGGTGTCTAATACTAAGTTTTCAGGGTCAGGGAATACTAAGAACGGATTATCTTGTTGATAAAACATACGCCCTTTTTTTATGGGCTGGTATCACAGTCACCATTCGATTTTTCGCTCATTTTCAACTTTCAACTGCCATTCTGTCGTTTCTAATTTAGGTGGAAGACCCCAAATACATTCATTCGAAAGGTGGAGATGTCTTCTTTGCATCAATAGTAAATAAATGGGCTTACCATTGTTAGGGATCGAGCTACGCCCTTTTTAGGGGTTGGTATCACAGTCGCCGTTCGATTTTTCGCTCATTTTCAACTTTCAACTGCTATTCTGACGTTTCTGATTTAGGTGGAGACTCCAATTCGATTCATTCGAAAGAAGATATTCCCACCTTTTGAGTGAACCTAATGGAGTCATCCACCTAAATTACAAACACCGGAATAGCAGTTGAAAGTTGTAAAACTGAACAGTGACTGTGATACTAGCCCTTAGTAAAAAGGGCGTAGCTCGGTCCCTAACAATGATAAACCTATTTATTTACCCTTGATGCAAAGAAGACATTCCCACCTTTCGATTGAATCTAATTAGGGTCCTCCACCTAAATAAGAAACGGCAGAATTGCAGTTGAAAGTTGAAAATGAGCGGGAAATCGAATGGTGACTGACACCAGCCCCTACAAAAAGTGTGTATATTTCATCAACAAGATAATCCGTTATTAGTATTCCATGACCCTGAAAACGTAGTATTATACACCAAAATTATTATCCTGTCTGTTCTATAAGCGAAGATATGGCTGATGTATGACTTTTTAGCCATCTTGAATATTTAAATTTGCTCAAGGGTGACAAAGTGGCACCGTGCAGAATTTCATTAAGTATGCCTTGAAGAACACCATAAAACATTTGCCAGACCTTACTTCCAGGTTTTCGGCCCTGCTACCAGACTATATAGTAAATGAGGTGCCTTGAAATATGTAATTAATATTCAACCTGCTTTATTTAGTTGTTTTACGGAAAAAATTGCTAATATAAACTAATTGCTAATACAAGCAAAGTTGTTGGTTATACTGTTCTCTACATCATTTGTATGGGATGTTTTCCTGTAGGCTCGACTATGCCGCAGTTTCGGCTAATGTAACATTATTTGGCAGCCATTTTCCAAGATAGCGGTTTTTACCCACGGCAGATTTTTCTATACTTCTAAAAAATAATTACCCTGATATACACGAACGTTCCTGTCAAAGATCATTTCTCTAGTATTTAATTCCGGGTGAAAAGCTAATTTGCTTACACTACTTTGGAGAATAGTGAGAAAGTCCCACTCTGCTCAACCCCCGTGTATGTAGTTTACGAGGTTAGCTTAAACTCAAATAACCAAACGTATGCAAGCCTAAGTTGTCTTACTAGTCATGTAAGCTTATTTCCAGTTTTATTTTTCTAAAATTTGAGTGGAACGAGCACAAATTACGTGGGCGTCGTAACCAGTGGCGTAACTACAATGAGGCAGAGGAGGCAGCCGCCTCCGGACCCACCAACTTTGGGGGCCCCCCTCACTGCCCCCAACTGAAAATTTGTTCGTAACTGCGAAATATCAGAAGTAAGTTATTGTTATAGTTTCTTGAAAAAAAAAGTTGTCTTGTGTTGCAAAAACTTAATTGCTTTATTTTTGTATGAAGGGGGGGGTGGCCCGGACACTCCACTGGACTCTCGCCTTATGTGGCCAAAAAATGCATTTTTTTATGAAGGGGAGGGCAGCGGTCCATAAAAAATTACGCTTTTTTTTATGGGCTCTCACTGTGTGTTTCAAAAACAACATTTTTTATGAAGGAGGCGGCCTCTACTACCTCCACTGGGCTCACCTCGTGTGACAATAACTTAATTTTTTAAGAAGGGGGTGGGGGTGGGAGGGAAGCCTCCACTGCACTACCGCCTCCGGGCCCCAATTTTGAAGTTACGCCTCTGGTCGTAACTGTCTCTGCTAGCTCTACCAGGCGTTCTCCACTTGTTAACCTACCACTTCCAGTTTTATTTGCCTGCTTTGATGTTGGCCTCTGAAGGTGAATTGGACACATACGCTACGCAGCCATGAGATACGATGTGTACTGTAAGATGTTAGGCAGATTAGCATGTTGAGCTCCTACCAGCGACAGTAATAACCACTTTTCACTCCTGTGGATGTTCTTTTTTTTTTGCCATTTTGAATTTGGCCACATGTGATTGTGAGTGTTTACATGAATAAAGACGATTTACTAAGACCCCTGATCCACCTCTGCGAAGTGCTTTGGATTTTGTATCGCCAGATGGAGGAAGCGCCACGAACGGCTGTTTACAAGATTCACGGAGGCGACACGGATGCGTTGCGCATCTCTCTGAAGCGCTTCAAACTGGTCACGTAAACGTCTTCAACCTCAACAACATGTGTCAACTCGAGTGTTGCACAGGTAAAACTTTGTGCATGGCAGACCAGTACTTTTGCAGCCACATCGATTTATTTTGCATGGCATGATGCTCTCAAATGAGCACTTGCCCCAATTTGAGAAGATCAGGTGGTGCAACTTGAAAATTCTCTGGCAGAGTAGTGGGTAGGAGGCCTCTTGATTCTTTGTTCTAGCAGGAGCCTATAGAAAACAACTTGTTTTCTATAGGCTCCTGGTTCTAGTGAAATCCATGAAGCAGTGTGTCCAAAACTGGTGGGTTATATTTCAGGGAATTCTTCCAAATACATGTTTTAAGGTGGGTTCCCTTTACATTCTCAACAATTTTTGCACTTGGTGGCAGCTAGCGCAAGTAGTAGTATTTGCAACTTACCACTTCCAGTTTTATTTGCTTACTTCAGGATCCAGCGTGTGTGGCTGGTCTATGTTAGGCTTATAGGCTCCTGCTTACTTTGATGCTAGCCTCTGAAGGTGAATTGCACACATATAGTATGCAGCCATGAAGCATGACTATACTGTAAGATGTCAGGCAGATTAGCATGTCGAGCTCTCCTTCCAGGGACAGGAGTATGCACTTTTCACTGCTGTGGATTTTCTTTTTATTTTGCATTTTGAATTCAGCCACATGCCTATGGCTTCCGTCGTTATTGTTATATCACTCCACTTTCAAGATGGCGGATCTGATACTGGCTTCTCCTGTTATTGCAACACCATTTTAATGTTTTTATTCTCTTAAATTATTTTTATTGTGACCAAGGCCGAAAGTAATCGGTTGAAAATTAAAATTGTGACCTTGTATGCACTTGTGGGTTTTATTGCCAGTCACGAGGCCCCATTTTACTAGTTTTATTATTACTAATGACATTCATTACAATTTTAATTAGAACACTAATTAATATGTAAAATAGGTTCATGCATATTAATGTGTAAACATGCATCAATTATTGGGATAATGTTGCGTGTATTTAACAGCCTAACTAGCTCCCCCCTCCCCCGTATACGGCCGGTTTTACAGAGCATTGTTGTGATTTCCCATTTGAATGAAAATACTGTGACGTCACTACAGCTCCCAATTATCGTTGAAGGTCCTTACAAATTACATACCACCGTTCGCAGTAGTCGCCCACTGCCCTGTCACCCAAGCCTCCAAGATTTCCACTATGGACTTCCAATAGAAGGAAGATTATCGAGATTCTCCTGCGGACACACAAACAAACAAACAGAAAAGAACTATGATCTTAGTTATATAGATCCATAATGCAAGGAATCAGGAGAATAAGGGGAAACAATCTTGAACCTGGCTGACTACGTTGACAAACCTGACCACCTTGGATTCAGAGATCATCCTCGTAAAATAAGGCTGTTCCAGTGCAAAAGAAGTTACTTCCAGGACTCCTTCTTCCCGGCTACCCTTCGTGCTTGGAACTGTTTGCCTGCTGATTTAGTGCTTCTACAATCGGCTAAACAGTTTACTGCAGCTCTGAGGGTGTCCCATAATGCACTGGAATGCTCCGACTCAAATTTAACTTAATCTGGTCTGATCTTGCATAACCTTGTATTTTTCCAGTTTTTGTTGTGGATTTTGCCATAGCACCTATCACGGATGGGGCAAAATTTTTTTACTTATACTTATTAGAAGTCTTACAGTGTTTATGAAAGTAATTCCACTTGAGCATCAGAATGCCCCTGGCTATTCTATTCAAACATCACAACACGTAAACAACACCTGCACGAAGACACAGCCTAGGGGGCAATATCAACTCAGCCCGTTGAAATGAGAGTGAGAAGCCATGAAAACAGACAAAAGACCCTCGTCATAAATGAGCAGAAGCTTTTAAGTTTGATAGTTTTAGACAGAACTTTATAACGCATAATTGGATTCCCGAATCTTTGCTAGTATTACAAACCTTTTAACTTTGTTGGGGCAGGCTAGACATCGCCCACAGTCCGATGCACATTTATTTTCTAATTGAAACCTTACATACGTTGGGGTTAGGTAAGAGCTTTTTGCTCATCCCTCACCTTTGCCCTAGTTATTAGTGTATAGTTCTTTCCCAGAATCATTGGAGGTGTAGACAGCTAATGAACAAAAGCACTTAAGTTGACTTCCATTTGGACAGGCCTATTGTCATCCTTCACAAGTCTGATGGATTTATAGCTTCAGTGTTTCATTAGCATATTCTTGTGTGAACTAGAGCAGCCCGAGCTACCATGTCTTTGGAAATAACCAAGTGGCGCTCCAGTTACAACCAGGCTCAAACTGCAGCACACGAGGAACTACGCTGAGCAGACGATTCCCACAGTGAGGAATCGCACGTTAACTCGGTTATATAATCTTGCTGCAACAGCGTAGCCAAAATTTACAGTTAGAAGTAATGCACAATATCACTAGAAACACCAAACAATTTTATAATGGTTGCTGATAGAAAGGTGACCCAATTCAAGTACAAATGCAATAATTAGGATTAAAAAACCAAAGGCAGACAATAAGTCCATAAATGATGGAGCGTCAGACAAAAATAAAGGTCAGGGCGCTAGACCTAATTTATACCACCCCCAAATGTAAATAATGGGAAAGAGGATGTGTCTAATTTTAACAGGTAGCAAACCAGATAAAAATCCAAACCATAATAATACAGCATGTAATGTTTATGGCCGAAATAATTAAAAACACTGAATAATTAAAAATAAGGCCATGCAAAGTAAAAAAAAAATGGTTCTCAGGCCCTCCCGCATCGATTTTTTTTGCAAGAAATAAAAATAATTGACGCGGCACTTATTAGTGACTTTTCACTACTGTTGTATCAATGTTACGTAATCCGCCACATCATCTAAAAAGTTTCGCATCAAATTTTTTTGGGGGGAGGTTTCTGCAATCCGATCTATGCTTGCTGCGAATAAAAATTTCCGAAAAATGGCTTTTTAAATGCTGTGTTGAAGCAATCTGACCATTTTTTTAAAAATTTAGTATGAAAACGGCACTTTTTTTTTACTATAAAACTAGCGGAAGCCCGTGCTACGCACGGGTGGTGTTTGATGCACCGTTAAAAACACTGGGACGATTTCCTTCCTCATGTGTTTGTTACGGAATGCGTGTATCCCGTCTATGTGTGTTTGCGTACCCTGGCTAGCGAACGGTGTTTTTCGTTTGCTTCCTTTCCCTCATTCAGCGTATCCCTTGTTCCGGGGTCCATACAGTTACATTCCATATAATTCTTTCCTGCAAAAATGGTTGGAATACGCGTTAAAATCTTTATTAATAAAATCGAGTTGTCGCGTAGGATGAAAACGGATATGTGCTCTATCAATTACTTGCGGCCGTCTTGTGGTGGCCGTCTTGTGGCCGTCTCGTTGCCGTCCATCCTACGCGACAACTCGATTTTATTAATAAAGATGTGTTAAAAAATATTTTAAGAATCTCTCGTCAGTTTTCAACTTTCTGTGCTAGAGAACCGAATGTGTAAAAAAAAAAAAAAAAAGCCTCATCTCTCATCAGTTTTCAACTTTTTGTGCCCGAGAACCATTTTTTTTAAACTTTGCATGGCCTAATACTGAATAGTGTTTTCGGAACAAGGATAGCAACAATGCAACTATACACAACCCAACTCACAATGTAAGTATTTTTTCAGGTACGGAGTGCCACGAATATGCGTTATTGGGACATTTTGCATGCGACTGTAATCGTACAGGAACTCAACCCGGCTACAAACACCCAAACTTGTTCTATCTGTGTTAAAGTGAGCCATCACGAAGCAATCCGTTGATTCAGAGAACATACATTTGTAAATGGTCAGCAACGGTGTAATGCTTCGCCCAACTACGAGAACAGGTCAGAACAGAAACTGATCCCAGTCTGAACAGTTTAGAACGAAAAGTTAAAATCTAGATGTTTCCCCCACCTGATAAGAAGAGTGGTGTACAGGAGGACGAAGAGTGACTTGGATAACACGATAAATAGACAAAATGATGCAAGAGACTATAAATAATTATCAAACTGATCAAAGAAACTGAAAAATTGAAGAAAATGAAGAAAACAAGAGGAGTGCAAAATAGGATGGCAGGAATCAAACAAGTTATCGTGATTCCTACAGTAAACAAGGCAGCTTACACAAGTGATGCTCATTCATATAATTGGAGTCAAAGTTAGATACTGAGGTGACTGCTCATACTGACACAGGGTAACTTTAGTAGAGTATGAGTCTTGGAATAGATAACTAGAAAAGCATAAGCCTTCCCATCCTTACTCTGGAGTTACGTCCATGGCCTTAGGTAATAGTCCGGCAGCTGGCACAAAAACCCAAAAGAATAGTCTGCACAACATGTTTTTGCGCAGAGATGTTCTCCAATATGTCCATACTCCAAAACATAATGATGCCACCTTGGCATCCTTGGGGAATTCAAGATGGCATCCAAAAATGGCGACGAAAAACTGTTTTTTGCTTCTAGCGTCTAAACCGTTCATCCGATAGAAAATCAACCGGTTACCAATTAAGTTCAGAATAAAATTTCCTTCAAAAAAGGTTCTATTCATATTTTTGGTAAAATTAATCCTTCTTGCCGAAATTTGTTAAGTTATTTTAGGCCCTTTAAACGCATGTTACACATACAATTCGTGACTTTAAACAGCTGCAGTGCAGTACCCATTCTAATTCGGATAAATGGACGTGATTATGCTTAGATGAAAGATGAGGATGTATATTTTCCAACAAGGGTAACAAAAACGATTTATATTAATTAGGAGCAGTTTACCTACGTTGTAACGCTGTGCTTTGCGCTCATTTACCACAAGTTTTATCTTTAAACAGCTGCAGTACCCGTTCTAAGTCGGATAAATGGACGTGATTAGCCTTAGATGAAAGATGAAGATGTATAATTTCCAACAAGGGTAATTAAAACGATTTATACTAATTAGGAGCTAAACTATGGCAGTTTACCTACGTTGTAGCATTGTGCTTTCCGTGCTATTTTACCACAAGTTCCATCTTTAAACTGCTGCACCACCTGTTATAATTCGAATAAACTGACGTGATTAGGCTTAGACGAATTCTAACAAGGGTAATTAAAATGATTTATATCAATTAAGAGCTAAGCTACGATACTTTTTCTACAGAGTAACGCTGTGCATTTTGCGCTATTTTACAAAAGTTCCATCTTTAAACCGACGTAGCTTAGCTTCTAATTAATATAAATCGTTAACTGCTTAGAGCCAAACACATCTCCAAATTAGACCTACAAGCTGGATATTGTTCCACCCTATTGCCTGAAGGATCAATTTCCAAATCACATTTTCAACACATTCCAATTGTTACGAGTACGACAGACAACCTAAAGGTCTAATGAATTCTCCTTCCATATTCTCATGAGGAACAGGAATCCATAACTCACTTTTATACATGGATGACATTATAATATGGAGTTGTACTCTATCCGAACATAAAGCCCCTTTGAAAGAATTCGAGAGGCAGGTTTGAAGCTGTTGCCTAAAAAGTGTGAATTACTGTAGAAGGAAATCTCATTTTAGGGATTTCTTGTAAACAAAAATGGAAGCAGACCAAACCCCAAAAAAGGGAGAGGCAGTTTAAAAGTTTCCTCGCTCAATAGCTACAAGAGATATAAAGGATTTTGTTGGAACAGCCAGTTATTATCGTCACCTGATAAGAAATTTTGCAATGATTGCCCAACCCCTTTATGCCTTAACAAAGTGGACGATATTAGTGGACGTCAGAAGCCAAAACCACCTTCCAAACCTTAAAGAAGTTGACAACAGTGCCAGTATTTCGTGGACCCGATTTCAAGAAAATTATACAAATAGATGAGTCAAAACTAGGGTTACGCTCAGCTTAGGGATGGAAGGGAACATCCAGTGTCTTAAACCTCGAGACAATTAACGGCCAAAGCCGAACAAAACTACACAGAGATTAAGCTGCTTTCTCTTTGTTTATGCTTTGGTACAGTTTAGGCTGTTTGTATGGGGAAAAAACATAAATTTGCCGGCCGGCCAAAGGGGGAGGGGGGGGGGGAAGAGCTGAAATTTGTTTCTTTTGCCTAGGAAAATTACGTAAATTACCTGTGAATTTTGGCATTCGTTTCTCGAAGTGCTGATGTTTCCCTGGAGGTTTTCCGGTTGCTTCCAGCTGCCAGCTAGATAACCCGACTGTGCATCCCTCTCTCGACAGGGTGGAACAGATAACTTTATACCAAATAGGCCTATAGAACATAGGCCAAAAACTATAGGCCAATAGGCCTAAAACTATAGGTCAATATGCCTAAAACTAATAGGCCTATACGTAGCCTTCATGAATGTATCAAATGGAAACGAAAAAGATCCTCCTAATGCACAATATTGTGATCTAGGAAATCCTACAGGCCTAATCTCATTATCTTTGCTAGCTAGAGGACTTGGCTGTATTCTACTTGGTACATTTTTAGACAAGTTGGTTTCGAATTATCTTATACTTTTTTGTTCTTCCTACCTGGTTAATTTGTAAGCCAAGTTGGCTTCAAACTATCTTGTATTTTTTGTTCTTCCTACCTGGTTAATTTTTAGGCCAAGTTGGCTTCGATTGTCGTTTGTTTGAAGTTGTTCTTACCTGGTATCGCACTGCAAACCGATCTACAGTAGTTCTGGTCATCTATACCATAACATTTGTAAAGGAAGTAAATGAAAGGCAAGCCCCACAAACCATCGGTAATGTTGTAGCCAGGCTAAGAGCGAATGGTACGTTTGCTCAACCAAGGCGTGGACCACGACGGGATCATACAATGGGCAATGAAGGCCTGGCTCTTGTGGCTGTCAATCCACACATAAGTAGCAGAGATATTGGTAGACAGCAAGGGGTAAGCCACAGCACAGTACTTCGGATTCTGCATAGGCATCACCCGTACCCCATTCATCTGCATCAAGCCCCGACTGACGACGACCTGTTTCGGAGACAGGACTTTTACCTGGTTATGCAATGGTTGATGAATGACATTCCAACTTCTGTAGAACATGTTGTTTTCAGATGAGGCAGCCTTTCACATGGATGGCACAGAGAACAGGCTCAACATGCATTACTGGTCCGATCAAAATCCACATTGGTTACGTCAGAACTACTTCCAAGTTCGGTTTAAAACCAACGTTTGGGCGGATATCATTGGGACCAGTGTCACTGGACAAATCTTTTTTGATGGAACCCTTAATGGGCAAAGGTATTTTCAGTTCTTGTAAACAAAACTGTTGAATATCCTTTATGATTTGCCACTAGCGGTGAGGATGAACATGGAGCACCACCCCACTATCATCTACCTGTTTGACAGTGGTTGAATGACCAGTTCCCCAGCCACTGGATTGGTAGGGGTGGACCAGTTCCATGGCAGCTAGGACACCCCAATCTTTCTCCCTTTGGGCTACTCCCTTTGGGGTTTCATTAAGAACGAGGTGCATGAAACAGAAGCCTCGTCGCACGATGACCTTAAGGACCGGAATCGAGCAGCAGTTGCAGACATCACGCCTGACATGCTACAAAACGTTCATGCATCATTCGTTAGCAGGTGTGAAGAGTGCCTAGCATAAGAAGGTGGACATATCGAGCATCTGCGTTACATATTACAAAGGGTTCATTTTGATCTACAGGGTGTCCCAAAAGACAGGGGTCACCCAGGTGATATACCGGGGATTTTTATCTTTAAAAATCCATCATAAGAAACGATGATGGTATACGATCAGCACAAACAAAGATAAAAATCCCCGGTGTATCAGCATGTAGACCCGGTATATCACCTGGATTTATCACATGGGTGACCACTAACTTTTGGGACACCCTATATGTAGCATTGCTATGTATAGGCATATTAGTTTTACGCCTATTGACTATAGGCCTATATTTTATATAAGCCTATTGGGTAAAGTAATCTGTTCCACCCTGAATAAAAGTGCGTCAGTGCGAAAGGTGGGCATTATTTTTTCTCTCGATATTGTCAAGGCGGTGACTGAAGACAGGAGGGAGGGTGGGTAAGGTAGTTTTCCTAGGCAAAAGAAACAAATTCCATCCCCCCCTCCCGCCGGCAAATTTATGTTTCTTGTTGCCGGTGGAAAAAATACATTTCCTGTGAATTTTGACATTCACAGGTAGACCTCCTCATCAATGTTAGGTGGCAGTCACCGTCTTGACAAGTACCCTAGGGTTACAAGCAGGCTCCTCCAAAAAGTTAACAAACTTCGCACTTTATTCAGAAAAACAGGTAAACACCAAATGTGGATCTCTTTCGTAGGATGTGGTGGCCCTGAAAAGGACCGTTTGTTTAAGATGAGGGTCTTGATTCTGTGTTGAGGACCTTGCTTTTTCTTCTGAGTGTTTAAGGGGGGTTGACGACACATCTGGCTGCTAGGCTGGGGCCCAGACGATGTAGTCCATTAGCTTGCTTCGTCATCTCCTCTGGAGTGGTGTGATGTAAAGACGGAAGTGCTTCGCCATGATGCTGTTGTCAGGATATCTGGAACTGGGATGAAGTTGTGGAGCGTCCATGATGTGGAGATTGCCCTCAGCTCATGTGACTCTGATGTTGTTGTCAGCACAGTTGATGTTTTGGTCTTCGTATGCACTTAGGATAGTATGTCTAATCCATGTTGCGAATGTGCCTGCCGAGGTTTTGCCAAAGGATCTGCTGAAGGGTAGGATGAGTTGGTTTCCGCCCTTGTGTTCTGTCGACGTAGTAGTTGAGAGCCCGCACTGGGGAGAGGAGACATTCGGGTTCTTTGCCAATGATGTTGGTCAACGCTGGGATGACGATAGGCTTGGTTGGTTCCCATTCCCAAGGTCTTTGGGTTTTGGCTCAAAAGGCTGCTCTTGGTGTGAGGGTGACTGCGATGAAACCAGGGGTCAAAACGCAGAACGCTGGGTCCGCTGATAATGCTTGAGTTTCTCTGCACCAGAGGTTTGCTGCCGATGTTGTTAGGAAACGTTTTGCGGGTGAGGATGTTTATGGGGCCATTTTGCATTGGTTCATAAGGCTCTTTCATGAGGGATTGTACGACGATTGAACGGTCCCAGTCGTGAAAAGCTTCGCGAGTTGCTGGGTGCTCAATCTCAGATTTGATGAGAGAAGAGATGCGATAGTTGTTGAGAAGGCTGGTGCTGTCTGCTGCCTTGAAGACTGAATTCAATGCTGAGCGGTAAACCAGGATTGTTGATCTTTCCAGCCCTTCTTTGAAAAGGTCGTTGAAAAGTCTTAGGAATTTGGGCAGAGGGGGATTGACAGGATTGACTTCCCTCTGTTATACAAATGAAACCATTTATCCAGTGGCAGTCGTAGATTCTGTTGGTAGAGTCCCTGAGGAACTGTTATCTTTTGGAGGACCTATGGGAGTAGCTTAAATGGAGAGAATGGGTAAGCAAAGAGGTTCTTCTGAGAGAAGGTCAGTGCCACTACTGCTGTGGTTTAGACGTCTGGAACTGGGTTGACAAATTGGTGAAGTATGGCATTGTTCCTTGGCAATCATTGGGGTGCCCGAAATGTTGAAAAGATATTTGCAAATGTCTTTCTTTAGGGTCCATTTCCCTGTTGGGAGTTTTTGGCGAGAGTCTGCAATCACATTCCTGTTGCCTAGGACGTGGAGTGGTAGGATTGTTGTTTTGAATTGTATGCGTTGGAAGATTGACAAGATTATTTCGTGGACTTTGCGAGACCTCGTTCCTCCTTCTTTCCAAATGAAGGCCATTGTCATTGTGTTGTCTGCTTGAATTAGAACAATCATTCTTTTCACCAGGTGTTGGAAATGGTGTAGGGCATTGAAGACAGCTTTTAGTTCCAGAACATATATGTGATCTTGACTCGTCCATGAGCCTGATGTCATAGGAAGGTTTCTAATGGAAAATTATGGTTTGTTGGAAGAAACTGATTTGGTTGATCTTGTAGATTTCCCCACGCATCGATGCGGTGGTAGTGGAGAGGTCTGGTCCATCCATCTCCCGTAGGGGACAAGATCTGCCATGGAGTCCATCGTGCCGATGAAGAAGTCTATAGTTCCTTGAGGGTGTGGTGGGGTTGACGACGAAAGGAACTTGCTTGAGTTATAATGTCCTCTATCCTGTCTGGTGAGGGCATCACTGTTGCAGATTTTAGGTTGAAAGAGATGCCCAGGAAGATGAAATTTTGAGTCTCGATTCCTTTATGATTATGATGCAGTCTAGCTGATTGAGAAGGGAAATCGTGCAGTTTTGATTGAAGCAGAGTTCCTTTGGATCTGGGTTGTTCAGTAATGAATCGTGTGAAGTGTCGGTAAGAAATTGTCCGGCAACAACGTCAGAGTGGGCGGCGATATGCTGGCGGGCGAAGAAGTGGTCTTCCGAGCAGAGTCGTTCTTCTGGCTTCTATCGTTCTTGACATGGGCAACTGGGCGCTTTCGTACAGCAGGAGAGATGGTTTTCGTCGGCGAAAGGGCCAAGCGATAGGTAGATCTTCAAGATGGCGTTGGATCATGGATGTGGGGTGGGACAGCTCGCTGGAGGAAAAATTATGCCTGCTTTAAAAGAAAGAAAAAAAAGAAAGGCACCTATGCCAGAATTCCAATACTATCGGAGTTCGTAGCATTTGTGTCAATTGACCAGCTCACTAACTTGCATCATAGTCAGCAAGGAAGTCCCTACTGCTAGTCGTCATTGACCATGCAATGACGACTTGGGGGGGGGGGGGAATTGCTAGGGCGACAGAACTTAAAGACAAAACAGCTAACAGTGCACCGAAAGCATATCATAAGAAAGATCATATTATCCTTAGGAAAATGGCTGGTATTCGACTCCGATATGGAAACCAAATTCCTGAATTTATTACTAAAACCAAGAATCAATACGGGTTACACATACGTCAGCTGATGGGAATCAAGACACTAAATCCATTTAGCTTTTTCTCCATCCTCAAATGGAAAGCCGCAGAAACAGAATCAAACAATACTAAAGATGCTATCGCATTTCGCTGATGAGATTATTTCTCTTTGGGAATAATACTTACCTTGCGTCTTAGCTGCATATATTGCAACTGAACATTCATCGACCTCCTTCACTCCGTATGAATTACTTACGGAAGGCGTCAAAAAGGACACTTTCCCCACAGAACAATATATGCCTAAGAACAATATACTATGACAAATCTCCAAGACTCAACAAGCAAATTGAACAGATGATTGGATGGTGTCGGGAATTGCCAAAGGAAAAATCAAAAGCAGCATAACAAAAATACACGGAAAATTGTGACAAAAAACTGCCGAAAGCAAACTGAAATTGGGAGACAAAGTTTACTTTCGCGAAAAGCAAACAAAATTTAAGGAATACCACAAGTACAAGTTAGGAAACAATACTTTGGAACCTCTACTATGAAACAAGACTATAAAAAGAGGCTAAAATTTCAAAATGAGGCTTTCAGTACAATGAAGTGGTCTGGAGTACACACATGTGTACCCTGCATTGTAGGCCTAATGAAGCTTGGAATATAAAACAGTTCTGAGGTCACATATGCGTACTCACCACTTCCCTGACATCATGGCCTCAGATTTACAATTACCGACAAAACTACTACTTACGGTGTTTAGAAGTAGGTTTGATGATAAACAAGTAACTTATGTTGATGAGAAGCCCAGGCCTGCTGCCTGATGAGTCCGCCATCTTTGAACCTAAGAGAACAACTTCCGGTTCTGACCAAACGAAAAATAAATATGAAGCGTACACATTCGTACGAAGAATCCTGCTAAGTCAATAGTAAAACAAATCTAACAAATGTACATGTGTGCGCAGTGCATACCAGGGGTCTCAGGAGGCTACTCAGTTAAGTATAACGCACGAGAAAATTTCGGCATAAATAAATAATCAAGTCGAAAAAAGGATTTGGTACTTGGACAATAAAATTTATTACATCAGGAGAAAAACACAGGTTGTATATACATAATGTTCAATAAAATGATGACAACAGGTAATATCATTAACTGCTGAGAATAAACAAGCAGCCAGGTCCGCTACGGAATGGTGGCCCTCCCATGGCCGCAAACAATTGAGCACTCCACCGCCTCCTGGAATAGCTACTTCTGCATCCCATGAGGTGCCCAAGTTCAAATGAAGCACCATTGAGATCAAAGAATGTACGGCTACCATCCACGATTTGCCCGGTCCTCAAGTGGAATTATGACTTGATCTTCTGTGGGTATACCACGAGCAAAAGTCACTGGTACGCAGCACAGTTATTTATTTAACATGGCTGCTGGCAGTAAAGCTGCAATGAAGGGGTCATCCCGATAAATAGAAGCAATGCCAGCATCCTCTCTCTTCTGAAAGAGAAGTTCCCAACGCAACGCGGGCGGGCAGGTGATAAACATCTGCTACCATTACAATAACCTAACACTATCAATGATGACAACAACACAACAGACAACAGCACTGGAATTGCGCAGCATTGCCGCAACCAGCCGCCTCATGTCTTATCACAATACGAGACGTCCCTCGTAGTTGTGCCTTGGACACCGGCCTTGTTTGGCCTTCGTTGTTGTTTCAATGCCTCTTAACACTGCCACACTTCTATTGCACAATATCGCTCCCGTCGACGGTAGAGCAGACCGACACCGTGACTAGTGTATTGGGTATGTGGCCGTTGCCATTGATGACATGCCCATTGGCCCCAGGTACCTCCACTGGCACACCCGATGTGGTGGGGCCGCTAGAAGCCAAGCTGTTAATACTTTCGATGGCACGATATAGGAACAAATAGTCGTCCTGCAACACACAAAGAAAAGCCAAAATAGCAATGAGCCAAGGTGAACCATCACAATTTGAACATATAATCATTGCTAAATGCAAAAAAAGTTTCAGATTCGATGCCTAAATGATTTTATGTAATTAAATTACCAAGTTCAAATAACAAGTCTTCCCTTCCCTTTACATCGTTCTCCTTCCAAAACATCTGGTAAGGTCCAAAATTGAGCAAGAAATTTAAGAAGTCATTCCATCATATCGGCCGCCTAAATTTGACACCGTAAGGCATCAAAATTTTGGACTTAGTACCCTAAGGTTTAAAACCTGGAATATGTAAGTGAAAACCAGGATCGTTCACTTAGGTTCTCAACAATGAGTTAATATTTATTTATTTATCGGGGCCCTGGCCCTAAGCCAAATGAGTTAATCTTTCTCTGGCCAACAATGCTAACTTAAAAATGATACAATCCGATCTTGTGCACCTCGCCTGTTGTTGCACTGGAGTCTCCACTCCTCCTCCTGTCCATTTTCTGAAAATTCTGCTGTGCAAACAAACTGTAATAAGCACTGCCATGCTAATTACGGATGCAAAAGTTTATGATTAGTTGTGCAGCAATGTTTAGAGCCTGATGTATTGATGGCAGGATTTGATCACATGGTTCACAGCCAAGCGGAATATTGGACCAGATAAGATCAACAAAAGAAAATTATACGTTGGAAAATTTAAATATTGTTCACATCCCGAGTCTGCAATAACAGAAATTAATTTATGGATTATGAACGTGTTGTTCCCATTTTTTTTTGTATGTTGTAGCTAGGATAACAACTAGCGACCAATCATTTTAGTGAAGTTGGGTAATTCAGAAATATCTTTTTCTTGTGCACGCTTGGAACTCTTGGGCCCCCGTTTCGGCTGCGGGGGGGGGGGGGGTTATACGACCATAGCCCTGACAGCTGACGTCTAACAAATAGCTAAGTATTTTAGTTAAACGATTTTCACACCTACCTGAGACTTCCAAATTCCCGGCCTACGCAAGTGGTACAGCTTGGCATATTGATACACGTCCACGTGATTCTCAAATTCTAGCTGCTTTTGGAGAAGCATTAAGCAGCAAAAGGTCGCTGCTTCTGTGCTCCCAAACCTGCAACCAAATAGGTAAACTTTTTTATCAATATGGTACAATTCCTGACTAAAGCATAGTAGTATATTGGCCAAAATCATAGTTACAGTACTGCAGTATCATCTTATCCTAATGTCCAAATTTAATTTGAATAATTTACCGTACTGGCCTGAATATTAGACAGTATTTTTTTTTTTATTTGCTCCATTAAAACTGCATCTTCGTCTTACATTCGCGTCCAAATCCATAAATTTCTCAAATTTTCACTGAATTTGAAGTTAGAATACGCCATTCAAATAGTTTTTTCGACAGCTACCCATTGGTGGTAATGAGGAATGAGTAGCTCAAATGGTTTTTGAATTAGTTAGCAAAAACTAAAATATAAGCAACATTGGACCTTAAAAATTGTTATGGAGGCCACAGTAGAAAAAAAAAACCTTTTAATGACAACAATTACGATTCTGAATCGGCATTAGCTGAAGTATTACTATATAATATCAACTGTATTGGTAATACAGATTCTGGCAGAATCTTGGGTTAAAGTCGTTCGCCTTATAATTGTGCCCGATTATTTCTGTTAAATTTATGAGCCCAAAATGGCAATTCACCTTATATTCGAGCCGCCTTACAATCGGGCCAGTATGGCATTCAATAGCTGTCCAATAATCATTTATGTTGATCACAAGTAATTATTAGCTCAAATCGTTTTTGAATTGTTCGTACAAATTGGAATCGTACATTACAAGGCAAAGTCTCACAGCAAAAACGAAGACAAGAACCATCCTACAATCAAAACGGGCAAGAGTGTCAATTCTTTGGACAAAAGTTGAAGCTGGTACGTTGTGTTGCCTTGAAAAGTTGCAATTGGTACATTGTTGCCTCCACTAACAATTTGCTCTGCGCGGTCATCTCAGAGGCAAGTCTTAAATGATGTTGCGCAGGAAGGACAGTTATTTTTGACACAGTACGGATAGCTCAAGCCAAATCGATAACCTGGGTGTGGGGAGGAGGCAGGGGGGGGGGGAGGAGGGCACTGAACAGGGAATGCCCGTAGGTGGGGCAGTGCGTATGTTAGACCTGCTCTTTAGAAAATAAAGAGAATGGGAGAGTGGGAATGCGTCCGTTACCATTCAGCATACAACGCATTACTGAATCCACAGGAAAGAAGGGATGGAGGAAAAGGGGAGGGTTAGTTTGGGTTAGTTTGGGTGCACGGGTAGCTGCGAGCACTGGGGCGTCAGATTCGATAGGCGTCTTGGTCCCAGCTGTACATCTCTGGCTTCCTACAGACCCGGGTTCGATCCTGGGCATGGGAAGTGTATATGTACGGGTTTTTCTCCGGTTGTTTCCCGCCCGTTGTACGAGGGTTTCCTCCGGGTACTCCGGTTTCCTCCCTCCTGCGGCAAAAAACAACTGTTTACGATGGTGGTTCCTTCCACTTAACATCTGCCGCTTGGGCCTTCAAAAAGCTGTATAGCTTACTGGCCGACAACGTCTATTCTATTCTAAGAAAAATTGCTTGTCAACTATGTGCAGCAAATGGGAGACAGGGAAAAAGAGGGCTGGGTAGGAGGATAGGAAGGGAGGAAAGGATAGGGGAAAGCGAGGGCAGGGGGATGATGGGACGAAAGTGGGGAAAAGGGGAGGGGGAAGTTGTGAGGAAAAGGGAAACTACAGGAAGAAAAATTGCCTGTTACAGTCAATGTTCAGGAAACACTGACCGAAAACTGGGAAACAACTACGGACGAAACAAAACTCAGATGAAGCCGGGTATGATGCTAATACCTTATATAGCGTACTGAAAAGAATATTTATACCTATGAAAACACTGATTTATAGGCCCAAAGTTGTAGTTACTGTTAATACTTGCAGCAAGCTGCTTACAGAATTAAAATAATGACATGAGGTGGATGGGGGGGGGGACTTGTCATGAGTGATACACGAACAATTTTTGGACAACACCGACGTATTCAATTTGCCATCATTGATTTAAGTAAGATGCAGCACCTCCGTTATTTCATTGTTCAACAAGTAAACGCCAATTCAATGTTCACTACAGCTTTTGCTTAGCTAATTTTCGACAAACAATACAGTAAGCCTCACAGTTCGTAAAAATCGTGGGCCCAACACGTTTGTCTTCTTCAGGCTTCTTTTTTCTTGCTAGTTTTACTCTCACATTTGGCTGTTTTGCTCGTGGTTGGTGTGTTTGTCACGATCGCTCTCATCCACTCATATGTATTAGGCCAGCTGGGAGGAAGGTTGGCCTTGACTTTTATTTTCTACTCAGTTGGTCGGCCAGCGTTGGGTTCACTAGATGTATAATGTTGGGGTACAATGGCGGCTGTAGGTTCATGAGTGACTAGTTACATTTTTGCATCAGGTTAATCGTGATGGAATCGAGGGCTCTTAGATGGTTGTCTCAGGTGGTGTTAGACTTCAGTAGTGTTTTGGTGTTTCCCCACTCGATCTGGAGTGATGATTCGGAGTGGTGCATTGCTATTCCATTATTGTGATCGGCTGATTTGGTTGCCGAAATATGGTAAAGAACCCTCGTAAGAATCTCTC
>JAHWFP010209567.1:14798-43928 GCA_023313725.1 Lithobius niger | reverse complement strand
AAAAGAAAAGGCTGTAAGAAATTTTTGTGTGGTGGGTGAAAGGTTTATTCGTTTAGACTTATTTATGCTCCATTATTTTGGTTTCAATTACGGTATGCAGTTTCTGTTACAGGCATCCTATTACTACTTGGCGAAACGAAAAAAAAAACGCAGAAAAAAAAACCGACAACAAACAACACTGTTCTGCACTTATTTTGGGACGAGCCCCTGTGGTAATCCCTACAGATCACAATGCTGAGTAATTTTTATTGTTGTTAAAAACAAACGTAACTAACGACTATGGTCATTGGGGACGTTCAAGTATTATGCCATCAGGAATGGGGGGGGGGGGGCTCCCCTGCGGGTGATGAGGAAGGGAAGGGGGTGGCCAGTTGACGACGTAAGCACCGTTATCCCAGTAAAAGGAGTTGAAATACGCAAAGAAAGTTCCTCAGAAAAACTGTGGATAAACAGGAAAAACATCCTCTCTTGGAGGGGGGAGGTAAAGTTAGAAATGTACTAGAGGTGGTCGAGCAATTGATGACGTTTGATGACGAGGAAAATGGCCAATTTCTTGATGACGTAATACTTAACGGCCCCTTTGTTGGGTAGTTATAAACAATGGCGCGCACCGGAGAAGCAAACTAGCCAGCGATGACACATCGGCGTTTGATTTTTGGCCAGTGGCGCTTACATCTACTGCCGCCAGCAGCCGACTTCTCCCCGAACAAGCGTGCCTTTACATTACCATTTTGAGCCAACGACGCCCGTCCAGTGACTTGCTACAACAAGTGATCCGTCGTATTGTCGATTGGAATTCGGTAGCTTAATACACTCGAACACAATTTTACGTTCGGAGCGGTTCGGCTTACGTCTCATAATAAGTATTCACTCGCTTATTAGTCCAGAGTTGCGTCGATTCATCGGGTCGAGAACGGCAGCCATGTTTGTTTCAAAGATCACAAATACGTCACGTCAACGCGGTTCCTCCATTGAGTTAGCAAATGACGTCAACAGCCTAAGTCCACGCATGCGCAGAGTAAATAAAATAAGAAAATGCGCGAATCTATGATAAGGATTTGTGGGGCCGACCTCGCCAGCTATTATCATAGAAGCTTGGTTCATAAAAAATCAAGCTTCGAAAACGCATTCTGTTTGACCAATATAATTCTTGTGTCCACTGTGAAAGCTAATTAACCCTCTCCACACAAAGACGTATGCCTAGGGTAGAAGACGAAACATATACTCCAGCAACGAAGAGTGAGCAAACCACAGCCGACTTCGTAATGACTTAGTCTCCAAGCCTAGAGAATGAGAGATCGAACCCGTTACTGATATGTCCACATTCTACTTTTTTTTTTAAAGAACCCCTTTGGGCGTAAGTCAGTTGTAGGGGTTAAACGAACAACCATCAAATTTTTAAAAGGGCTTTCTGATTGAAATCACTTATACAGCACAGAACGCAATGTGGGAATATATAATACATAACGCTCTAACAGCATATCGTGAAGAAGTCTGGAAAAGTAGTCAGCTGTAGGGAGGGGGTGCTAGACAATTCAGTCTTGAAAACTCGGACCCCGACAATTCGGCCCTAAAGACTCGGTCCCCGACAGTTCGGTCTTGAAGACTCGGTCCCCGACAATTCGGTCCTGGAGACAATTCGGTCTTAAAAACTGGGTCCTCGACAATTTGGTCTGAAAACTCGGTCCCAGACAATTCGATCCCAACAAAAATACCACTTGCGACAATTTGGTCTCAAGTTAATAAAATACAATACCGGTTATAAATTGAAGATCAGCTATGACAGTTTGGCCCCAAGTTATGTTATTTAATCTTTAAAAATGTTGTGACATTTGGTGCAATATAGATTAGGGCGTACCCAGAGTTTCACTATTTACATTTTTTCGCAGTGAGTTTCCGGCAGTTCTGACTGGGGTGGCTTTAGGATGTTTTTCGTCGCCCCCCGGCGCCCCCCCCCCCCCCCCACACACACAGTTCTGATTGCGCTGAGGCAGGTGCAAGCAATAATAAACTCAAAACAGATTTTGTAGTACTCCATAGCTCAACTTATTTGCATTTGTTTACGTAAATCCACTTAGCAATTCTGGCGAGTTAATTTATTATTATTTTTTTGCGTTACCGTACTTTAGTACGACTAATACTTTATACGGGAACCAATTGTCATGGACCCAATTGTCATGGACCCATTGGGAGGATGATTCATAATTAGCGTTGTCTAAAACGCCCAAATTCCACAGGTAACGAGGGCTCGAGAAAAAAAGAAGCCGATTTTTCCAAACAATAAAATATTCTGAAACGTCGCTATCAGTTCCAAACAGTCGCGCGTTGCATTGATTGGATCGGAGGTCTCGGAAGGTAATGACATAGTAACGTTACGAAAGCGTTCCAGCTATAACAATGCTCGCATATGGCATGAACAGTGTATGCTCACGGCAGTAAAAAAAAAAAGACAACTAATTAACTTTGTTACTAAAAGTATGCAGCGCAACCTACGCCAGTCTAGTAGGTCGGTTGTGGGTAATGTAGTTTAATGCGTTTTTACCTTATGTTATCACCCAGTTTAGATGATCTCAGTACTATACAACAATGCTTGTAACAATGCAACAAGCTTGATACCTTCAGCCCAGGCCCGGAGTACTGGGATATACATCCCAGGCCTGGAGTACTGAGATCGACAAAGGGCCAGCACGCGCACAACAAAAAAACGAACCGTGCTGACGTTCTTTTGCTTAGAAAGCTTGGCAATGGGCTTTGCGTGCAACAATGTTTGCACAAAAGCCGAATCCTAATTCACGGAACAAAGACGATGTTGCAATAACAATGACAGTGAATGCGCTTTTCAATTGTTACGGGACTGGGTGATAAATAGGTTATTACCCGCTTTCCTCGCACTGAGATCAACAATGGCTCGGCCCCTGCGGGGCCTCGACATTGTTAATCTCAGTACTCGGAAAGCCGGTAATAACCTATACGTGTTACGTTGTTTATTATGTTGAACAGGAGAAGCCCAAAGTGCACATGCAAAACAACGTTATGCAATTTTAGGAGTATCTTGTATTTCCCTTGATAATAAGCTGGAGCTAGCTCGAAACGTCAAAAAAAAAAAAAAAGGGTTGCGTTGGTTTTGCATGTGCACTTTGGGCTTCTCCTGTTCAACATACTTTGTTCCAGTGCTTGCATTTTTTCTATACGTTGTTTATTACGCATCCAATCAAAGGGTCAAAGGCGAGCGTTAACGAGCGTTAACCGCACCCGGTCATCTGCCCGACGAAGCCCTAAGACCGATGACATGGTAACAATGACCTGTGACCCGTATCATTAAAAGTTACGCAGCCTTAAACACGGTAAGAATTTTCTCAATGCAGTATTAAACGAAGATACACAATGGAGCCGACATTGTGAACAGCTTAGAATGACAAGTGAGCATAATGTTAGCTCTTGACAATGCTGGCTTCATTGTGTTTCTTTGTTTAATGCTAATATTTACAATGTTGCTACAATGTTGCTACGATGATTCAGAAGTGCAGTAGAGCAGACAAGCAGTACAAAGGTCGTAAAAGACAGTCGAAATCGTCAATTTGTCAAAAAAATCTATAAGAGCTGTGAACACAAGCAGCGCTACATTTACTGTTACAATGGGAAAGGGGTAGGCCGTACTGCCAAAATTGTTTTCTCGAAACACAGGGGTGTATTTCACGTTGTGAAATTTGACTTATAAGATTCTTTGATGGAGTGAAACGAAATCAGCACAATCACCAGTGTAAATTTAAAAAAAAAAAGAAGAAGCTACTCAATTGCAATTGAGCACGTGAATGGCTTCTTTATCATTTAAATTCTCTGATGGATACAGTGTACTATGGGGCTAAGTGGCCTGATGGATACCACAACTATCTCACGCACCAGACGTCCCGGGTTCAAGCCTGGCTTCGGCCATCCTGGCGTTTTGTAGAAGATAAGGGCCCTCTAATGCGTCCTGTTCATGTCGATTGTGACACGTAAAGGACCCTGGGAATTTCCGATTGGTCCCTCTTGCCTTCTGTTGCCACGACTTTCAGCTGTGAGCGCCTCTAACCTCCAAGGACACCGCAAATCCATTTCAATCATTCTTCCTAGTACATATCCCGTATCGATCTTTCATTTGATTTCATTATCTGAAACTTGCCCATAAATATTTTAATTTTGCCATCGTACAGCACCGCGCTCTTATTGCGAGATTTGATCAAACCTATCAAATGTATAATAAGGTAACTTGGCGAAACGTGTCAAGTGGATAATAGCTGCCAATTAGGAAACGCCCATATAGTGC
This sequence comes from Lithobius niger, assembly GCA_023313725.1. NCBI lineage: Eukaryota > Metazoa > Arthropoda > Chilopoda > Lithobiomorpha > Lithobiidae > Lithobius > Lithobius niger. The sequence goes on along the minus strand of JAHWFP010209567.1, from coordinate 39,622 downwards.
ATTTAAAATATTGAAATGGTAATGGGTTTCCTATTCAATCATGCACACGCGTGGTCAAATTGCAGGCTGTTGGATTGGAATTAAATGGAATAGTTTTGATCTGTTGTTGTTGGGCAAGAGTCAACACTTCGAATCGGAGCTGTTAATAAGTCTAGGCTCGCGCTTTCCATCAAATTGCAAATAAAAATCGAATTAAAGAAAGTGGTGTAATTTTACGAATTACTGAACAGACTTGTATATCAGTCTGACAATTTCGCAGCGATGCATTTTTTCCTTTTTTTTCTCTTTTAGCGGAAGAGACTGATTTAAGGTAGGTCAGCTGTGCTCAGTGGCGGGGAGGGGTGAGGAGGGTTCATTTTTTAAAACTGTTATATGGCTTAAGACAGAAGCCATACATTCTGCGTCTAATTTGTATGTAAAAATAGCTCAGTCCGCCTAATCTACGCTTTTATTGGAATATTTGAAGGTTATGTTCCATTTTCTCCAAAACTATAATTTAGAAAGTTATGATTTTTCCTAGAGGTGTTCACATAGACTGTTTAAATTGTTATAAAGTTTAAAATCTGTACCAGAATTGTGCAAATCTGGTATAAACCCTAATGATGCTGTAGGTTAACCCTACCCAAAACCAAAACTGGTATAAGAGAAAAAAAGGTCGGCCTTTGAAAGCAGTGATATCATTCAACCAAGGAAAAGCCGCCAAGGTTAATCCTATTAGCCAAGTTAATCGCACCTACTAATAATTAAAAAGTTTAATGAAAACTAGAAGATTGCTACTAGCGGTGGCAATCTTCAAGGTTTCATTTACATCTAAAGTATTATTCTGTGAGATTAATTTAGCTAATAGGATTAACCTTGGCGGCCTTTCCCTGGTTGAATGATATCACTACTTTCAAAGGCCGACCCTTTTTGGAAACTTGGCAGCTTTCCTTATACCAGGTTTGGTTTTTGGGTGGCTATCACAACTTTCATAGTCCTGTGAATACAAAGAATCCCATGATCTAATCGTCACCTCTACCTTTTTGGTCTGGAGGTATTTTATGTGTATAAAGTTTCTCATTCATAGTTTTCACATTTGCTGTTGCCCAATACACTATACACACAAACAATGTAAAACTCTTTGTTCTCTTTTTTAACAAAAAAAAAACAAACAGGAAAACGCGCAGTTTCCTCAATAGACTAAGAAATAGGCTTTGAGCCTATCGTCGGCAGGGCGAATAAAAATCTATTTTAAATATACATTTACATTCATTTAAATGACAATTTCACATTTATGAATGCTTTTTTAAAAGTCTGGTAACAATGTTCACTTAGCTCAATTTGACAGAAGAATTACATTTTTGTGCTTTTCACATATGTTTTCAATACATCTGTGCTTTTTCTTCGTTCCATGGCTGTCACCAATTTAAAACAAAACATTCTAGAAAGTACACGCTAAGCAGATTTTCTTGTTTTTGATCCACGATATGGGTCCGTGAACGATTCTAAACGGTGAATCCAAACTCCAGTTTTGTCGGTACAGCATTTAAGTGTTAAGTGTTAATTTTTTTTTTCCATATATGTTTCCAGTCTGTCAGTGGCCTATGCTCGTCAGCATCAGGCATGGAAAAACGAAAAGAATGATGTGGAACTCAAGAGCAGGATGATTTTTCACCTTTCCAGAATAGGGACAAGCTGACTGTACAGTTCTTCTTAAAAACTTAAGGAAAACTAAACCTTCACATTTGCGATATTTTTTTTTAAGTTCCTAAGACCCTAAAACCCTTTCAAGACTTATAAAACCTCGTTTGCCTTGATTATAACGTCGAAATAAATAAAAAAAACAACGGTCACTTTTAAGTCACCAATTCTCGACGAGAAACGGTGAGAGCTCACGCCATGAAGAGGCTCTGACGTCATCTTTCCTTAAGCCATTTGGGGTCAGGTCATAACCCTCCCCTTGTGCCGCACCGAGCTATGATAGCTTCGGGCAACGCTGTTTTGTTTCTGGCGTCCGCGCAGGTGAGGAAGACAGCCTGGAATGCGCGACGAAAGATGACGTCACTCCGTGCGATTCAAAACGAGATTTTCTCCAGCGATTGAGAGTTAAGCACGCGTCGTCAGCTTAAAGCAGTCGTTTTACAAATTCGTACGTCTTAAACACTAACTCCTACTGACATCGGATGTCTCTTAACATTAATTCCAGTCCTTCAACTAACGATAAAAAAAATTCATAGTTGGAGAGTTTAGTATTCCTTTAATTAGAAACGTGGATTGTGCAGTAAAAAATACGAGTACAATTTTAAAAAATGTAGTCACATAATGGGCAAACAAAAAGTACTTGTTGATACCTGAATTGGACGATTTACTGTGAAGTGATCTTCACAGTATCCATTCAATATTTCGATGTATGTCACCTTACTTTTTCAGTAGACGTTGTAAAGAAGTAAAAGGTACCCTCTAACAAGGCCTGAACCCACAAATACTCTGTGTGGGTTTAAAGGTATTTGTGAATTCGTGCCTTGTTAGAGGGCATCTGTTTACAATATTTCGAGTTTCAAATGCCTTCCACCAGGTAAGAGTATTTATTCCCGTGAAAGGAATAGAGCAGCGTCATGTGACGTCATATTGGCTACACGAGAGATAGCTGCAAGGGGCACTATATTAAAATGGAGGGTTAAACAACGGGACTTCTAGTCAAGGCAGTGCTTTGAGAGCGGATTTCATAGGCTTAAAAAAACGTTGTTTTCTCCAATCCCTTATGCTGCTATAGGTTGTAATTGGAAAATAAAGATCCCACTTGCTTAAAAATGTCAGCAACTGCCAACAAATCGACAAAAATCGCGCATTATAGGCCTAAGAAATCCACTCTTAATAGCATTGTCGTCAGTAAGACGCCCTTCTTTTCTCCCTCCAGTGACCCTTGCAGCTATCCCAGTTACTGGCTCCAGCATAGAGTTATATACAATAATACAACGTTGTGTCACTGCCCTATCGTACGAGTTGTTTAACTCCTTGTTCTCCTTGTATTCTTGCAATCGGTACTAATCGGTGAGAATACTGTCCGTCAGTGGGATGCTTCACAATTTTTGTCTTGCTGCAAAGCAAAAGTTATTCACGTCGCTGAAAATATGTCAACGGTTTTAACGAAATGTTGGCGAATAATAAAAAAGTGTTGTCAGAGTTTAAGGATTTTCTGAGTACACCATTTTAATCTCCTCGACAAGACCAACACGGCAGCACCAAGTTCAAATATTTGGCTCAAATGAACCGTTGTGATCACAACTGCTTCTTGTACTGGAGGATGTCCAATATTCACCTTTTGACTACGAGTGAGAAAGCTCGAAAACGAGATTTCTACGAGAAAGCCAACAAGCCGAGGTGAAAGTCAAAATGTTACATTTCGATTCTGCAGCATCTTTCTCGGACATCACAACTAAAACATTGTAGTAATGCTCAATTCAGTTCACGATACAACTTATTAGAATTAAATTGATTAAACTTACCGTATTTCGGCAGCACGACAATGGTTCATCAACAAACTATCACAGGCTTGCTGGGAAGTGTCTCAAATTTCAGTTTTTTGAAAAGGTTTACAAATGATGTATACAAGTGATACATATATATATCACTTATACATTTTATAATCTTATCTTCTTTAAAAGTCTGGTAATGTTCAAAATTGAGCCGGTTCAGCCATACAAGCATTAAGTTGCTTCGGCTGACTTAAGGCTCAACGAAATTAACTTTAAAAGAAATAAATAAAAAAATTATATACAATTAAAAAAAACATATATATATAAGTCACTCATACATTTTATTTTATTTTATTGCATTTTGCCTATTTAATTACTGACTGTATTCGGTTGATTTTTACTCATTCTACATTTCTTGTACTGCAGCTTGTTATTGGAATTTATAAATCGTTTTAAAAACTGAAATCTGGGACACTTCCTAGCATTCATGTGGTGGTTTGTTCATGGATCCTGAGGTTGGTCGTGCTGCCAAATTAGTGTTTGTTTTTAAACAATTTAATTCAAATATTGTATTGTGAACTGCAAATGTTCTTGACAAAGCAAACACCGGAATGTTTGACTTGTGAGGTCTGAAGAAGATGCTGCAGAATGCGTTCAGCGTCGAAATCCCACCGTTTGACCTTCTCCTAAGGGGGTTGGCACGCTCATACAGTCATCTTAATTATGCATACCACCTTTTTTTAGACTTTTAGACTGGAGTAGCACCTATGTTATACTTTTTGAATCCCCCAACAGGTAACACTGCAAGGATGATGGCATGCGACGCGAGGTCAAAGAAAAAAAAACCCAGCGACTAGAATATCACCGGCCAGATAGGCACAATTTGCCGCCCGAGCCAGCCGACCCTACACGGCCAGCAAAGGTGTTCTGCAGGGGAAGCAAGCAGAGCTTTGGTTAAACATTCTCTCCACCAACTATTTTTGAACGCCGTTCGTTGTAGGTTGATTTACTCACTACATGTAGGCTTTGACGTGATCCCAGGCGAAGACAAGGTGCAGAGGAAGAGAGGGACAATTTTGCTAGGTAATTCCAGTTGGATTTTCCTAGGATCATCCTAAAATTGACATGAGCACGAAACATCACACGAAAATTCTCTTCCCGAAAATGCCAGGGGTGGCTGAGGCCAAACTCGAAGTCTATTTGTAAAAACGAATGCACAAAGCTGCACAGCAGTGAAGCCAACATTTGTGTAACTATTCAGGGAGTGGACGATTAGTTTCAAGTTAAAGGCCTCAATTCCAATTTATTCCTTACAGCCATAGCTTAGTGGTTACATCTCGGACTACAATGCGAGAGGTCCTGGGTTTAAATCTAGGACGGACTCCAAAAATATGTAACTACTCAGGGGGTGGACGAGTAGGTTCAAGAACTCGGAACTCGATTGCAACTCACTCCTTACTGCACATCTAGGGACCTATGCACAGAGTGGCACATAGTAGACACTGATTCCAGGTTGCAGTCTGCCACCAGCCCTAGAGAGTCTCAGAGGTCAAGTATTGCTAGTTGTACCTCCATCACCAACAGCCCATCAGGGTCCAAACGGGTAGGTCTGGTACCCATTGGAACAATAAATTCCTACAAAGGAATTACGTTACGTAACACACCATGTGCGTAAAGCAGTTATAACTGGTTTGAACAGTTGGCCTCGTTCGGTGCATTGCTGATGGCGCTTGGCCAATTATCGCGTTGGTGGCAATTGGGCGGGCGCATCGCAATTCACATAATGGCAAGGTTCAAGTGTTGTTTCGTGATGCGCCTTGCTTTACACGTAGCAGTCGTTACATTTGAACTGTCCATGTTTCACTGGCCGCGACTGTACAGGGTGGCTCATAAAAAACCGCACAAATTGAAATTTTCAGCAGTTTTTTTTTAAAAATGTAAGAAAAGAACCACGTTTCTGGTTCCAATATACTTCATTCATTGAAGTCATGCCTTTCAGAATTAGCCATTGCCTCATTAATATGTTTTCCCATCACTTTCAGCTCACTCACAGAGCTTCTTTAAAAAAAAAAAGAAGGGGGGAAAAAAGGTGAGGAATTAGTTCCTCAGCTTTCTCTTTGGTCCGTTGTTCCACAGCTCTCTCTTTGGTCCATTGGTTTTTTCTAGCGTGCACTGCAGGAAATGGAGGTATCGGGGGCAGCAAGCAGATGCCTGAAAGCCCGACAGGCACGGGAAAACAAAAGCACGTGAATAGAACAGCAGACAGAAGAGAGAAAAAAAAAATGAAAGAATCAGGACGAAAAGGGGTCAGCTAAAGTGGATGTGTGTACACGTCTTTGGTGAAGTCACCCAAGCATCGAATTCTATCCAAGAACCAGACACTCACCCTTAGGGTCCTTAAAGAGGACACAATAGAGCTTTCGGATTGAGAGACGGGATAAGTTCTGAAGATGTCATGTGATGCGAATTAAAAAGTTCAATCCTTCGACAATCAATAACACATTAGTTGTACCGTTTTCGCGCTAAGTCTCTGTCCCGTTATCAAACAAACGAGAAGAAACTCACATGTTTCGTAACGGGAAAAGAGACCATGGCAAAGTCTCTGCGCCGCCAGCCAGAGAGGGTCCTGTGAGAAAACTACCACTCTATATCAGCAGCTATCGATCTGGTCCGGTATACTCTGGACGTTCACTCATCCTGTGAGGATCACAGGATAAGATATCATGGAGATTTCTCTCCTACCCGAGTTTGCCGCTCAGCTTACTACACTTACTTCTTCTGTTCATTACAAATAAGCCTGTTCACGTGGACGTGCGTCAAAACAGCGCGGAAATTAGTGCGCAACAAAACACTGTCACAACAGCGCGTGGCAAAACAGCACAGCGATAAAATAGTGCGACGACATAACAGCGTAACGACAAAATACGTGCAACAAAACAGCGAAAAAGTTTTTTGTAAACAAAGATAGAGCTCCATAATTTGTACACACAACTAAGACCATTTTTTTCATATGCTGATGGGGGGGGGGGAGATAAGAAGGCAATAAAACAAGTATTTCTCGTTGCAATAAACGTATTGTAACTCCACCACCCCTCCCCCCACAACCCTTGCATCCATAGTGATTTGTGCGCAGAAATAATTACTATAACAACTTGTGACATAACTGAGATACTTTTTTTTATTGCCTCCACCTTAAAAGAATTTTTTTTAAAGTCCTAAATTTGATGTGTTGATAGCTCAAGCAGTAAATTCTACATCTATAAAGCTAAGAAGATATGATGCTGGTCGAAAAGACTTGTCGTCAATAAAAAGTAAGTAGAATTTAACACACTGGATATAGTCAAATCATATTTGCAGCTGAAAGTTGTGGTCGATGCCACGAAGGTAGATAACTTTTTTTTTTAATTTTATGTACTGTATTATTGTTGTATTCTTACCTGCAGTTTGTAATTAGATGTATTTTTTTTTTTGCCCAATTTTTTGCCAAAATAAGTAAGACAGAACAAGCACCCCTCCCCCTCCCTCCCGGAACTAATGATTATCGTTTGCAAAAATTAAGTCAAAATTACGTCATTTTCGAGGTTCGCGTTTGATGAGTACCTTACCCTGGGTAGCTCTGCCACTACACACGAGATCTGCTGTAGAAATGATAAAAGAAACGACTGTGTTGTTTCAGAACTTGTGAAATTTGGCAGTAAAAGTACTTGTAATTATTTTACGCATTCTTCACACTAAAAAAAACTTTCACTATGGCATATTGTGGCAAATGGCTATGTGTTGTTCACGAAGTGCTCGGGGTCACTAATGTTGTAGCTCGTGCTCCTTTACCACCGCTACTAAAAATCGATTTGGCCATCCAATGGAAAACCCGAATATCTACGAAAATATTGGAGGTAGAATTTCATATCCGATCTCATGCCCTACGCTAATGGAAGCAGGCACCAAAGCTCCCTTTCATGAAATTCAAACAAATCGGAATAAACCTGCGAACCTTATAGTGTCCCAAACAGACAAACACACCACACACAAACAGAAAGGCACGCAAAAATCCAAATTCAGACGAACATTCGACGTTATTATTGTTTTTTATAGTGTACTAGCAGTCGTACCTGGTTTCGTCCGGGGATTCGTCCTCCCATTCTGTCCCCTCTCTCCTTCCACTTTCCTCCCATCATGTCCCTCCCCGCTCCATTACCTTCCTATCCTCCTACCCGTTCCTCTCCTTCCTTTGCTGCACGTACTTGAATTTGGATGGGTAGTTGAGTTAATTACTGCCCCTCCCCTCCTCCTTTTGCAAGATTTTGCAAAAACTGAGTCTACCTCCATCCCAGACAACCCCCCCAAAAACTTTTTTTAGGTTCAGTTAATGCGTTATCAAGTTTTATAGTCCAGTCGCACTGCCCAACACACGGGCATTTCCCGTCCACGCACCCTTCCTTCAAACCCGAGTCTATCGGTTCGCTTGAGCTATCCATACCGTGCAAAAAAAAAAAACCTTGTCCTTCGTCCACGACGTCATTTAAGACTTGCCGCTGACACCAAATTGGTAGTCGAGGCAACAATGTGCCAATTTCAACTTTTCACTGGCCAAAGAATTAACACGCTCGCCCGTTCTAAGGTGAGGGTTCTTGTGTAGTCGTCGTTTTTGCTGTAAAACTTGGCTTTATAATGTAAGATTATTATTAATAAACAATATAACATAACGTTATTGTTTATTATCAATTATTATTATGGAAAGGGGATCTTGGGAAAGTCCCCGCCAGGACTGCCGGCCAGGGTAGCGTGAGAGGCTACCATGCTCCTTCAGCGGCTATGGGCTGTATTCTGGCTAATTCTGGACAATCTTTCGGCCCCGACGATGATCGGAGGTTTCCCGGATCGAATCCCCGGGCTGGCACCCCCCTTTACCAGATTTCTTCTTCTCTAAAAAAAATCTGGTAAAGTTAAAAATTGAGCCGGTTCAGCCATACAAGCATTAATTGCTTCTGCTGACATAAGGCTCGTCAAAATTTAAATAAAATTGTTTTTTCTTCTTCTTATTATTATTAGTCTTAAAACTGAAATTTGACCAAACTAAAAAAGAAACAAGGACGATCGTGAAGTTTTATCCGCAACATGCCAACAACAAAAGAACATCAAAACAATAAAAGAACTGAAAGTGACTTAAGTCACTTCAGTGACTGCTAGTTTCGAAAACAACTAATTTTCTTGCTGGTCTGATGACGTCGCACTATTTTTAAATAAGTGTGTCAAATAGTCTTCAATTTGAAAAAATTAAATAAAAGGCAATTATGCCGGGAAATTTTGTTTGCCAAATGAAGCAACGGCGAAATAACTGTATACCAGCAACCAAACACAATCGAAGGTACCCACCGAACATCATGGGCTCGGAGCCCTGCCGCAGTCCCCACTTTCGCAGTTCTTGGGACAGGGACTGATGGGCTTTGGAAATATATTCCCTGCGTAGGGGACGACCAATCCTATGAATGTTTGAACAAGCGCGTGCGTCAGGACAGCGAGCGTCCCTGGGCTTTACACCGAAAAGGTGACTCATTGTTTCACGGGGAAACGAGAAAGAGCGAGCAAAAGGACCCTTAATTGGGACGCGTATGGAACAGCAGCCCTACGCCTCTTCCGCTAATGGAATCGGGCAATCCAGGGTTTGTTGGGAATCAGCAAAAGAGGAGGCATGCTGAGTACGGTCGAGTGCCAACCGATCGAAATTTAAAAGGAACTTTATAACTTTAAAAAAAAAACTTTCTTAAGATGATGTGAGCGAATGCAGAATACTTTTGTTTTTACGTCGAAAATGAATGCCCGAAGGCCCAACCTCCGCTTCACCTGTTGGAATTCAGTGCTGGGTACGGAGGGTTTTATTAGATTGAGGACGCCATATCTAGACACACGCTAGTGTGTCGCCGCCAAGTAACAGTAACAGTAGTACCAGTTTTGGTTTTGGGTGGATTGTAAATTCAGCGAAAATGCCAAACTGAACATTAGACACATCCGTGCGTTCGCAAGGAGACACTGAAGTACTAATAAGAATTACTAATCGTATGAAAAAAGGTGACGCAATTTTGAAGCAAATTTCTTCAAAATTTCTTCATAATTTAACGAAAATCAAAAAAAAAAAAAAAAACTATAGTGAACGCGGTTGCATTCCTTGCACGTTTTTGACTGTTGTTCACATACTAACTAAACCTTCTAGATGTCTATTGTGGGACTCAAACCTTGTGACTTCACACATTTAATTATAAACTTGACCATTGCTACGAATTTTAGCAATGGCCAGGTTTTTCATTTAACTTTGATCTAATATAGTCAGTAGGATTAGCTTGGCAACTACTGTAGCAACTTGGTGGCAGCCATTTTTGTTCTGATACCACGACTTTGATTGGCTTAAACTTGGCGGGTTCTTTCACCCTTGTAGGTTTTGTTTCAGGTTCCTCTTACAAAAGCTTGATACGTCTCCCGATATTGTAATCCGAAAATGAAAGTATAATAGCAGCCTTTAATGGTGGCCAGCTCAATTACCAGAAGCGCCAGAGGGCGTCACAACAGCGGCATTAGGGGTCGAAAAGCATCATAACTACACTGACGGCACGAAGGTAGGTACGATGCCAGAAGTTTGGTTTGCTTTCAGACGGCTGGTAAAGAGAAGTGGCAGTACCCAGCAGTATTAGTACATAACAAATAACACGTTTCAAGTCGTTGACCAAACTGTGATCCCTGTAGCCAGTCAAAAACTGTTAAATCTACATCATTAAAAACGTACGATGTGCTTGCGCGTGTATGTGTGTGTTTGTGCCTCTACTCCTCTGGAACCAAGGCACCTACAAAGATGGGAGTAGGACCAAATGAAAGATAATTAACTTGCGCGTCGGTTAGGCCTATTTTCATCGCTATAACTTGATATTATGACCTTCAAATACGCGAAAGAACCTAAAAAAATAACGTCAAAGTTTTTTTTGACCCTCATGAAGTTTGTTCATGACGTCATAGTTTGTTCATGCAAACCTCCTCGAGCGAAGTGAGACGACTCCAATGGAGCTATTAGATGCACACTGGGATGATCTGGGAAAGGATGGACACAAAAAAATACCCTAAAATGATTACGTATTTTGCATCATACTACATACAGATCTTAAAAATTGGTTTTGTATCAACAAACTTGATGCATGGAAAATCAGACCCATAGATCTGGTTTTAAAAGTGGATCAAATACGGTGTTTCTGAAGCACGGAGATGCGTGGATTGAGCGAGCAAAGCGAGTGATTTCAACGTAAACTAAACCTTTTCAATGTATGTCTCGCGTTGCTCTCTCAATCTTTCATCTCTCAACTTATAGATTACTTCTGGAGGAGTAGACGTACAAACGTAAAAAAAAAAAACATCGTTTGTTTTGAATGATGCAGATGAAATGTAGACGTGCTGAGGAATGTTATGAACGAACTGTGAGCAACAATTGCAATTAGCTTGTTTCGACATAATCAGTACATCGATTTTTTGATGCCCTTAGAATCAAAGAAATTACATGAAGCATGGATCGACGCCAATGGAGTGAGCAAAGCGAAAGACATGGCTAGTCTACATAAAACAAAGGCAAATGACTGAACTAGTCGTAAAAAGGGGCACTGGAAGCAACGGTGAACAAATATAATTATTTGAACACAAAGCAGTACAATGGGGGGGGGGAGATTGAGGCTTAATGGCGCGTCGACAGCTAGAAACGAGTAGATATCGTCACAATTTCCAGGTTAAAAAAACAGAGCCCACGCTCGCAGCAGATAGATGGACATTTTGTCTAAGTTCAAACTAGAATACAACCGAACACCATATGACGTCACACGAGGGTTAGCGGAACTCTTTTCGTTTACAAACCCTCTGCAGCAAATAAAAAAAAAAAACTTCTCACTACCATCCTCCATTTTTTAAGTGAGTGCAAACAATGATAATGTATATAAGCTTCCACACTAAACAAAAGCTCAAGCCTGTAGCACTAGAAATTCAAACGAAGAGGTTTTCACAGTCGAGATTTTTTTAATGGATCTGGCCATTGGACAAGCATCTCTCAACAGCGAACACCCACTCCCCCAATTTGTGTTGAGGGCATTTCTCCATTTACTACACCCCTTTCTGAGAGCGGAAGGGTAGAACATCCTGCGCCCAGAGCAACGGGAATTACCCTATAGACGACGAAATGGATCGTTAGTTGTGTCCCTTGTTTGGCCCAATTAACGGATATCATCAATTTCACTTGTGGTTGGGCACAGATTCGCGTCACAGTAAAGATTCTGGGATTTAAAGTAATTTTTTTTTGGAATTTTACTTCACAATGTAAAAAAAAAATTTACTTTGAGTAAAATTTTTTTTTTTTTGAAATATAAAATAGTGAACAACGTAAGGAATAAATTGAATCCTAACTATAGTTAAGTTGTATTCCCCAACTGCTCAAGTGTCACATTTTTACAGCCTATGCAAATTTATAACAGCTTTATGTTTAAGGAAGAATCACGGAATTGCAGAGTGAAACCAAGTTGTATGTTTTCAAGTAGTCATTCTACCTGGTAATGAAGTCGTATCTGGGTCAGGTCTGCAGATAAACACTTCAACGGACCCAACCTAACTCAAAATCTTTTTGCACTGACCTGACGTAATCCCTGACCCAATCAAGCTTTAAAAAAAGCGTAGGGTGTATTAGATTCGAAGACACATAAGGAATACACAATAAATTAGGATAAGGTTTTACTTCGTAGCCTGTGGTTGCAATCCTTAGAGTCCAAATGCGTAAAACCATAACCAACCTGTCTGAATCGAACAAGAGATTTTGTAAATTAAGGGACTGAGGTAAAACTGAGCCTTCTGACTAGGCCAAACTCACAAATAAGTATTTCATACACAACGTTTATAATTTTCGGTGCATACATTGGCGTCTTGTTCACAAAATGGATGAAAAGTAAAAACAGCGTGGGACCAGCCCAGCTACAAACTACAAGTGGCCCATCATGTTGGGCTGTTTTACCTCAACCTGTCTGTTTTACGCTACAGCGCTTTAAAATAAGACCAAACAAAACAATGTAAACACAAATGGACACTATATCCACAAACCCTTTATATTTCTGCCTCAATTCACCGAACGTAACCAAAAAAAAAAACCTACAATATCTATGGTGATAACCCGTTTAGTAGACGATAAAATGAAATCCAATGAGATACAGAGACGGGTCTGGTAGTGACGTATACAGTTTTCCAAGGCCCCTTCATTTGCGTCTTCAAGCCATCTACTCCGACGACTTCATTTTGAATGAAAACAAAGCATGCCCAACGACTGGTCCAGCTTTAAGAAGTTCATTTCTGCAACAAGGAACCTACGACCAAAGCAAACAGGCACAGATGAATCTAGCTTTCATGAAGCATTGCCAGAAAGAGAGTGGACAAACATCAATAACACAGCGAAACCTTTAATCCCACACCACGTGCCAGGATAATCCGCCAGCTTAACGAAATGGATCTATAGAGACAGATGGAGGAAGGATCAGGACAACCCTTGCCCATCGTGACAAAAACATCAACCTCCTCCCTCTCTTTACTTCAAACTCTTGCCTAGGGGACAAAGGATTGGTTCGTTTACTATGTTATCCAGCCACTCACAAACACCCTCTCATTATACAGAGATGGTGTAGCCTTCGGGGAGGAAGGATGCAAGAGCTCCACTTCAAACTGCATCGGGTGGGTGGAACGAGGTATTGTGAGTTAAGGACCCTGTTTATTATATCAAGAGCCTCGAGATGACTAATACTCGATCGAAGAGAGCATGCAAAAACACGGTATATTCTAGAGTAGATCTACAGAGTGTTTGGAAATGGCAGATTTCCCTCAAAAGAACAATTATCTAAAGAAACAAACTAAGGGGAAAAACACAGCTCAGTACTTATGTTGAGTTTCATTGCGACAGTTTGAACTGGGTTTGAATCTACGACTAATGCCTTCACGCGAGGCTTCATGAAGGAGACATTGTAGAACAACGTCGTAAGGATGCACCGAATATGAAATTTGCCAAATACCGAATACACCCTCGAATATTCAACTTGCCGAATACCGAATATACCACCGAATACGCAACTTTCCGAATACCGAATATACCACCGAATACTCAACTTTCCGAATACCGAATATACTACCGAATACCTAACTTGCCGAATACTGTACAGCCGGAGCGAACAATTGACGTATTTGGCCGAATACCGAATTATTCGGCCCTGTTCGTAATAATGGCCGAATATGCCAAATACTTGACCGAATGTTCTGCCGAATGCCAGTAAATTGAACATGTGCAATTGATGACAATCTGCGAGCATACTGATTAAGGATAGAAACATTCGTTGACCAGGTTTCCTGATGGTAAAAAGTTATGAAACGGAGGTAATGGTTTCATACCTTTGCTTTTTGAAAAGGTTGCCCTCCCCCATATAAAAATCTACAGTTTCGCATGAGGCCTTGAAAAAAGGTAGTCGCCCATAATTTCTCCTTACTTTAGGAATGTTAGAAGAGAATACCTCACAAACCAAGAACGAAATGCTTAGTTAAACGTTAATACATTAACAAAATTGAACAAAGGTATACTACAAATTTATTCGGTCGAATACCAACAAACTTTATTAGTATTAGGCCGATTACCGAATATCATTATTCGGCCAAAACAAGTATTCGGCAGAATACCGAATAATATTATTTGGCCAAATAAGTATTCGGCTGAATACCGGATATCGTTATTCGGCCAAAGTAAGTATTCGGCCGAATACCAAATACTTTAAATTTTGGCCGAATTTTCGGTGCATCCCTATAATGTAGTAGAATACTCACCTGCGACGCGGACAGAAAGGTTCAATTTCCCGGCCAATGCCACGAAAGTTATGTGTGGGTTAGAACTAGAAAGTTCGTTGGTATAGAGTTGGTCAATTGATACAGAAATTATTGCTGTTGCCAAAGGAGGATACGAATCAATTGTTCCGGTTCAGATATTTATTGTAGGACTATAGCGATGATCTGACATTAATAAGAAACGCGCCTTCTACCTTGGGAAAAATAAACTAGGCCACTAACACAATATATTGATGAACAAAATGATGTTACGGATATCAAGACGTAAACTAAAAGGATTATAAATTGAATTCAAATTACAACAACTAAAAAGAAACAAGACAAAAATTGGGAATATGGAGCTGGGGAATACTGTTATTAGCTGGCAAAAGAGGAGAAATAATTCTAAAGATATTTACATTTCACAATAAACGTTGTCATAGAAAATGCATGGGTTTACATTGTTGATAGACATACAATAAATCAGTGTCGGTGAAGTCAGCTGATGCGAAATTCCAGCAATCAAGGCAGACGCCGGTGTAGATGGGGTGAAATGTTGTGATCTGGATGAAATGAAACGTCTTTATGAGATGAAGATAGCGTCATGCTGGCTGAATACTGGGATTCATCACTACAAGAGGTTAAACTGAAGGTTCGAATGTCAATGTAGATAGTTTGTTCCTCAGTCAGTCTGATCTTTCAAAGGCTTTTTGTTTCTAACGGGGTAAGATATAGCGACTCTCTCACAACTCGCACTGACTTGGTAAAACACTTCTCCACACCGCTGCCTCCGCTCACACGGAAGGACCCACCCGAAATTCAAATGCGTGTTGTTGTTGAACCTGCTTCTCACGAAAGGCGTACAATTGTAAATTTTGTCCGCGTAATTAATGAGCTGGGCAAGTTGCAGTATAAAGTTTTTACTTAGGATTAGTTAATTTGGACTAGACATGCCAACCAATTAGGATCTGCTTGCCCTTCGCTTCATTCATTTCCTGAGGGGTGGGGGATTTCCAAGATTCCGACTGTCAGCTAATCAAATCGGTTCAACGGACGACGTCCTGCGCCACTTCCAGGGATATTTGTCCTACTTTCAAGAGCCCCGTCTCTATACAATTTCCGAACACTCAGGGTTTCGCTTCGCCTAACTCAAGGCCTGCTGGGAGAGTTCACTCTCCTTCAAAGAGTGGGTGCCGACCTCGCAAGTCAAGCGGCGTGAGTTTCTGCTGTCTCTTAACACAAGTTACTAACTCAGTTGAGCATGACACTAGTGCATCGTTAGGTCCACCACACGGACGTTACGCCCTGAAAGGCTTAGTAGTCCTACTACTAAAGTTTCCAGCAAAGGTGCTAGATGAGGACATGAGGATGAGGATGCTTCATCCGTGCATCCGTGTTCACCAGCCACTACGACGCTGTAAGTGCGATATCACTAAACTCGTAGGATTAAACCTGCAACAAGTTCCAGACTAATTGTGTAGGTATTTACGGCCAATTTTTTCTTTCTGTCCCGTCTTTCTCCTTTCATTAGTTCCAAGTTCCTGAAGAGTAGATATTTTCTATTTTCAGTCAACACTTATTTGAAATTAACAGTGTTTATTATTTTGATTTCTTGTAGTCTATGTACATTCCGTTCTAGGTTATGCAATTTACCAGTATTTTGTTTAACATGGTTAGGAACTTTATTCTGTCTTGTATCTAATAAATTTAAAGTATATTTAGAGTTCATTAGTAACGAATTACAGGTTATAATTTCCAGTACTACATCACAGTTAGCATTGATGTAATACTTCTAGGTAGTAACGTTAATAATCTAGTAATTCTATTAAGAAATTTCGTAAATTACTTGTATAGTTGCAGTTTCTGATTATGTTTGTTATTAAATAACTTTCAATTGTTTAAAACATAACAGAATGACGGCCAGAAGAAAAGCTTGCACTGACCAGCCGGTGAACAAAAGTATACTAAAGGTTACAAAGTTCATCACAGTGTCTCTTGAAGGTTTCAACAGATGTATTCTACACGACGTGTTCCAGAAGGCAGTTCCAAGGAGTAATGGCTCTAAACCAGATGGAGAAGTATCCACAGTTGGTTCTAAACTTAGGTTTTAGTAAGGTGTAGCAATGACCTCCTATTTTACGTATATATAGCGGTGCAGTGTGGTGTATATAGATGGAATGTATCCACACCCCTGTGTGTAAGTTGTGCTGTCTGTAACATCACTATAAAGTGTCTTATGATGTCACTTATCACAAATAGCATGTAATAAAACCCAATACAGTACGGGTGTACTGATTTTAACCTTAAGTGATGTACGCTCCAGTTCATCACACAGATACAACAAGCCCATTTGCTTAATCCATACCGAGGAACACGCAGGAAGAATATGTAGTAAGTGCCATGCCTTCATAGTGTTTAAAACAAAAAATTCAGGTTCACATTCATCAAAACAAAATTTTACGGTTGGTCCTGTTCCACAACACATGTCCTGCAGCAAAACAAATTAAACCATCGTTTAATATCATTCGTGCATTTCTTCGTCAACATTTCCAGAAAGCAAGGGACCGGGAGGGGGAGTAGGTTGGTCCAATGAGGGGGCATCTCTGTCTTTTCTCACGCTCGGTCAAGCACGTCAACCGGGCGATTCGGGCCCTTGTTTAGTTTGCCTTCTGGCCGGTATGAGTAGGCCCGCTGACTGGCTGGCTGGACCTTCGTTGGTTCGTGTCTCCGAGCTCAAGTCAATATGTTGGACATCACTTGGCTCCGCTCGGCCAGACAAACAAGACTTCAACTGTAATAAAACCAGATCTCATCAGGCAAGACAAGTGCCAAAGGGATGGATGGATGGACAGATAGATGCTTGCTTGACCAGATGACAGGACGGACCCTTCATGACAAAAAAAAAAAAAAAAAAAAGGCCAGCGGCTGCATTAAACACACAAAACAATTCAACTCCTATTGTCCGTAGCTACGAGGCATGCAAAGTGAACTGAGAATTTGTGTTCCAGCTCATTTTGAATCATTCTGGCCTACATTGTCTTGTCTTTAGTTTTTACAAACAAACACGTTTGCACCACAATTGCTTTTTATTTCTTAATTTGGTTCCTGTAATAAGGTCCGTGATAGCGAATTTAGTGAGGATTTTAAATATAGGTTTGGGGGTTCGAGTCTTAAGGTTTTTGTTTATAGCTTTGTTGTCAACTGTTTTTTTTTTATTTTTCCGAAAATGTTTTCATGAGGAAATACGTCATTCATGTGATGTTTTCGCCGCTGTCTCACTATTATGTTTAGAAACAAAAAGGCGGAGAGGTTCACTATTCTTAACAGGCTGGAGAGCAAAATTAATAAACTCAAGTCATAAATTCGAAGCAATCTTCGACGTACCGATATTTTTTTTCCTTTTGTAGTATATTTTTATACGTTTTTGTTAGGATAAGTTTTATTCGAAAAGGCATAGCGCATTTCAGTGTAGAAAAAAACGGAGGGAAACTTGGCTGGCTATAGCCGAGTTTCAGAGAAGCGGCTATAGACAATGAATAAAAGTGAGTTTTGGTTTTGAGCAATGACCTGTGATTATTTCGTTCACCAAGCGATGAATACCCAAACACGGCCACGGTTGAAAAACTACCAAGTTCGGCTGGAGCCTGTAGCCAGGGTCCGCTACAGTATGGTTACAGTAGCCGGTGGTCTCAGTACTGTGGTTACAGTACCGGCTAGTAAGCGGGAAGCCCTGGTCCCGGGAAGTCCAGTAGCCGGTGTGGTTACAGTACTGTGGTACAGTACCGGCTAATAAGCGGGATGTCCTGGGCTCGAGTGCCAGTCGAGCAGTTTTCTTTTCTTTTTTTCTCATATTAGTGTATCTTGTATTTTCACAAGGCCAGTCTTTAATGCAGACTGTTTGCGTCGTTAACCCTTTAACTTGTGATTTATTCTTTATTGTATTGCTCGCATTATTTGTAATGTGTACGCCAAGAAGCAAGTTGCTTTCCCTCCTTGTGTATGTTTGCGGCCTTTAGGTAACCACTGAGAAAGGTTAACAGCTGCTAAGCTCGGTCGGAACCTGCATCTAGGAGCCCCCCCGGTAGTGTAGTGGTTAGCATGTTCGTCTAGTAAGCGGTAAAGGTCCCGGTCGGGGCAGTTGTCAATTTTTTTTCTTTTTCAGATCAGTGTATCTTTTATAATCTTGTATCTTTATTCTTTATTTATCGGTTGAACTATTTTTTATTTTTTAATTATATGTAGGGAGCATTAAATCAAGTGAAACAACTTGATGCGTACGAATTTACCAGACAATTTTGAACTTGGCAGACAATTTTCAACTCAGCAGTCAATTTGGAACCTATAGCAGACAATTTGTAACTTAGCAGACAATTTTGAACTAACAAGACACTTTTGAATTTAGCAGACAATTTTGAACTTGGCAGACAATTTTGAACTTACCACCTTGTTTTGAAGCAAAAGAGCTTGCACTAAGAAAGAAAAATCCACGGATTTGAAACAAAAAAAACAGCCTTAGGGCACGTTTACGCAACCACTCGCTTTTGCATTCTCGCCGCTAGAAGGTAGAAATCACCTCAAATTCCAACATGGCGGCGGTTTTATGTCTGCCGCCTCGCAACGAAAACAGCAAATAACGTGAGTTCAGATGCGTTTGGGAAAATTGTTTCGTCAGGTGGAATTCTTTATATTATTGGCACGGATTATAAGACTGCAAGTATTTACTCAAACGACGTCGAATTTAGCTAATCCATTTAGCGTTGTTACCATGGCAATGTCACCTTTGCCATCGCGATTGAGTTCTAGCTGCGAGAATGCAAAGGCGAGTCGCTGCGTGAACGCGGCCTTACAGACTTTCCAGAATAGACGTACAGCATTGTAGATTGGGCATTGAAATTTGAACATTTCTTTGCCACACAAACTATTGATGGAGAGCTTTTTCCTGAACGAAAACTCCATTGATACGATTTAGCAATAATCACATTTAAATCGTTGATTCATTCGAACTGTCTATACCTTAAAAACGTGTTCCAACAATGCAACGTTGTTCTATTTCAACAATGGGAAAATGTTTGCACAAACATTGGCATCTACCAGGGACGATTAACACGCATGCAGAATTCAATACAACATTTGAAGTGTTCAACATTCTATGTCCAACGCTGTATAGCCCAAGTACGGCTAAAAACACAGGTATTAATACTTCAGCAAACCACAAGGTTTTCGGTGCGAGTTGGGACTTAGTTTATTTTTTAACTTCTGCAGGGTGCTAAAAATCGTTTGTTGATGGCAAAGAACTAGCTTGTCATCTAGTTTAGGTAGCTAGACCTGAGATCTGCCGCCAATCAGCCACCACGAGCACATAAAAGCACTCTCAAGCATTCTACTATACCAAATTTGCTAAACTTCAACCTCTATCCAAACACTTTTATCCTTAAAATGAGTGAAGGGTCTTTATCCTTTTTAAAACCAATTTCATGTCGATTGCAGAGGTCAACGACAAGTTTGTTGGAGCCAGTCCCAAATCAGACGCTAGTGTTTTTTTTTTTTTTGGCTCATTTCAGTAAATTTTCATTTCGACCGAGTCTATTTTCGTTTCTTGGGATTCGCTTTGCTGACGTCATGAATAAGTAAATAATGTCTTGGTTGTCGTCATTGTCTCGGCGGCGACCTCGAGTCGCCCTCGATCTCTGCAACGTCATCACTCCCTCAACCCTTCTTGAAGACGCCAAAAATTCCAACGCAATTTCGCACAAAATCTGTCTAAAAGCCGCTGATGCGATTCGAGAAGGCTTCACAAAGAAACCTAGGCAGTGGCAGACTGTTTAGGGAGGTAAAGGAAGCCCCCCCCCCCCCGGGGGGGGGGGGGTGTAGTCGTGAGTTGCGCTTTTCAAATCGTATGCCGGGTTTTGCCAAGAAAACTACTAAAATCGTGCCTCGCTCAGTCTACCATACGCACGCGACTTTTGATAAAACCGCATGCGATTTGAAAGCGATCAAGTCGAGAATAGGTCCTCTGGCCTCTGTCCTTAAGTGGACTCAGCTCACTACCACTTTTTAAAAAAATCCTAAAACACGAACACACACACACACGGAATTACGAAGTCATTAACTAATATCTTTTAACTCAATAAGTTATAGATTTGATATTCGTTTCAGGCACATATAAAACAAATAATAATAAAACTAAAACATTAATACTGTCAGCGAGCGAGGACTATGAACCCGCTTGTGAAACAACTAACGACTAGCTCTTCTGCAATCCGGACAATGGACGCTACCCACTGGTCAGAAGTAGCGAGCTACATGCTCGCTTCATGACAGACAACAAAAGTCTGCCACTATTATATTGTAAGATGCAACAAAGCACTAATTTCACTAACGTTGTCTAAAACGTTGCATTCAATGTTAATAAATACCTTGACGAATTAAAGATCTGAGCTTTGTTTTGATTGTACTATCTGGTAACCCGTTTAACCTATCAAGGAAACCAGTCCAATGATAGCAACCCGTCTATCCCATCAAGGTAGTCTGTCTAAGGACGGCAACCCATCTAACCCATCAAGGTAACCCGTTTAAGGATGGCAACCCATTTAACCCACGAATGTAATCGTCTAGGGACGGCGAACCGTTTTATTCATCAAGCTAACCCATCTAAACCATCGAAGTTACCCGACTAGGGACAGCAACCCATCTAACCCTTCAAGGTAACCTGTCTAAGGAAGGCAACCAACCCAACCCATCAAGGTAACCCATCTGAGGACGGCAACCCGTCTAACCCATGAAGGTAAACCGTGTAGGGACGGCAAACCGTCTAACCCGTGAACGTAACCTGTATAAGGACGACATGCACTCATCGTGCATCAGTCGGCAGGTTCCATCATCCGAATTGGAGAAGGGCTACTCGCGATCTGTTTATCAGACGCCATTGCTGTATCTGATGATAATAACGCTGTTACTCCTCACTTGCTTACAGCACCAATAATGTAGGTATAGGCATACATTTGTTGTCCCGTTTGTTTGTCATGTAACGAGCCACGTGTAGGTTGACCTCTGACCAGCTGAGAGATTGATCCGCCATGGTTTCCCGACACCCGTATAGTACTCATGAGACTGTGACACAGTCGACCTTGCCCGGCAGCCCTCTTTCTTAGTTTGCAATTTTCCTCCAGCATCTCTCTGCATACTGCACTGTCATGAGCAATCGTCAACAATAATGTAACCATGTTTAATCAAGTAAGTTAAGGTTATAAACTCGTGCGATGTAACAGCTCAGCGCTGCAGGATAACAATGATAGTCAAATCCCAACCCTCATTCTCTTCTTTCCTGCATCCAAAGTAAGTCCTCTTTCCGCACATATACTAGAAATTGCCCACCGTTTAACCCGCAACTGTCCCAATTTAACCTTCATGCCCCTAAACCTTTCATAATAATCACTCTTAACTTCCATTATAATTGTTATTGGCAGGGATAATGTTAAGGTAGGCGAGTGTAACATCATTAAGTACTGAACAATTAAAAATACAGCAACGGCAACCTCCTTTCCATTGGAGCAATGCCATTGGAGTAATGCCATTGGAGCAATATCGTGACCTAATGTAACAATGGTTAAACAATGCTTTAACGATTGTTGAACATATTGTCCTAGTTTTTTGTATAATGCCCGGAAAACGGGCGTAATATGTTTAACAATAGTTAAAGCATTGTTTAACCATTGTTGGCTAGTTGTTTAGTTGGAATTATACCCCCGTTTGTTGAACGTATCGTTCGAATTGGTGCTCGAGTCTACGTATTGTTCGACGATCTTCCCCTCAGCAATAAGAAGGAACGAAGCAGTGCTCTTGTTTTTCTTTTGTAGGATCAATGGGGATTATAATGGATAATGACCGAAAACCTGAGGCATTATTAAACAACAATGCCCACGAGCACTGACGCGCCACTGCGACATTGTTTTATAACGGCCTCGGTTTTTCGTAGTTGTCCTTTAAATAATTATTTCATTTCCATTACTGAGCCACCCGACACTACACCCAAACCCATCTCATAAGTAAATTTCCACCCGACATTATAGTCCCGTCCCTACACAGCAACAAGCACAGTATAATTAAATGGTAACGGTTTTTTAAAATACGTCCGTGTAAAGGAAAAAGTCGCAGCCAATTTTCCAAAACTTATTCATTTTTAGAAATTGATATTTGCATCGAATTTAAGATTTATAGGTAGACAAATAAAAACAATTAAAAAAAATTGTTTCACTTCCAATCAATGAATTTGTCTTGGGAAAGGCTACAAAACTCCAACTGAGACGATGGTCCCGCAGAATCACGGATAGACGTTCATGGTTTATTAGAATTCGAGGTTTAACGAAACTTAGTAGTTGTGTTTTACCTTAATTTATTAAATAACACTATTTTAAACATCGATTTTCAGATTTACATTTTTATAAATATGTATCAGTAAGACAACGGCGTTCGGCAACAATTCGGCAAGAAAGCCGAAGTCGATCGGGTGCCGAAGGCCAACATGAGATCAACAGAGGCTTTCTGACTGCTTTCTAACACACTTGTACAACGAGACCATTGTTCCGAGTCGCGTGCAGTCTCAAATTCCTGAAAGCCGACTCCATTGTGACTATACAATGGCGGTGGCGAACATAGCCGCCGATTTGTTTGATGATTCAGATACACATGTGTTGCTGTCTCAAATTCCTGTAAATGTGGAAGGTGAATGTGTTTCGTACGCTGCTGATTCGCCAGCAGCCTCAGGTAATGTTAATAATCTTTGCTTTTTCTTTGGGTTCCATGGCACAGTGCAGTCTTCATGGTAGTAAGACTGCACGTACAGCGTGCACATCTTCATGGTAGTAAGAATGCAAGGTACAGCGTGCACATCTTCATGGTAGTAAGATTGCACGGCACTCGAGTCCAACAATGATTTCATTGTTGCAGCCGTGCATCTTCAGGAAATTAAGGCACGGCTACAACAATGGAAAAGTTGTACAAAAGCAGTAACTAACAACGATCTGCACATAACTATAAGCGTATCGTAAACGCCAGAATCATGTGCGAAAAATGACTTCGCCATTTTGGGCAAAAAACGACGCTGCGTGCTTCAGAGGTCTACGCGGATACCGACTAAAGATACCACATTAGATTATTCCCGTTTGCAATAGTTATAAAAACCTCCTCGCTCTAGCTTTACTTCAAAAATTAGTTGAGCGAGGAATTATGGAAATGGCGATTGATGTATTTACTTTAGCTACTAGTAAATAGATGAACCCTTGAAAACTATACAACTAGGGGAAGGAAGTCTAGCATTACGGAAACACGTAGTTTGGAAAATACAAGAACTTTACAATATTATAAGAACATAATGTAATGTATATGTAACGTATATTATTTCTCTTACTTGCGTATTTCTCTTACTTGAGTTCCATGCAAAGTGATGGAAACTATTAGGACAAACTGCATGTTGAAATATTTAGCCTTATCAGAAGTGAAATTTGGTTTTCTAAAAAACAGATGTGCATCCGTGCAGTTATTGCGCTGTCTTGACAATTGGTCGGCAGCTATCGACAATGGCTCATAGGTCGATGTCATCTACTTAGATTTCTCTAGAGCATTTGACAGGTGTCCCATAAGAAACTCCTTCATAAGCTTGAGAAATGTGGTCTGGGTGATCAGTTTATTTTGTGGATCGCCGAGCGGTACGAGTTGGGGCTGAAATTTCTGAGTCTCTGTCAGTGATAAGTAGTGTCCCACAGGGCATTGTGTTGGTCTCTGTCCATTTTTTTTTTTTCATTGATGATCTACTTACGCAAGAATTTGACAGCCGTACATATGCTTATACGGATGACACCAAACTATCCAGTATCACTGATAACACGTTGCATGGTGAAATGTTACAGGCGTCCCTGGATGTTGTTTATGATTGGACATGTACGTGGCAGTTGCCGATTGCTTTTGACAAATGTCACGTGATGGACGTGGGGCACAACAACACTCATACCAAAGTATTTTCTTTGTGATGTGGAAGTTAATACAGTTAGTTCTCAAAGGGTTCTTGGGGTTATTTTTGTGATAACTTGAAATTTGGAAAGCACTGGATTGAAATTGCCCATAAGGCCCATTTACGAGCAAATTTGAGCCTTAAATGTTTTAAGGTGAGTCCTGCACGTGTGCTTGTTAAGGTTTTTAATGCATTTGTTCGCCCCATTTTAGAATACAGCAGTGAAGTGTATTCCTTGTTAAATATGTGAACAAGACTGAAGCCGTCCATTGCTGGTATATGTTTGCGTGGAATGGGGAACTAAAAGATTGCGTGGAATGGGGGAACTAAACGATTGCGTGGAATGGCGGAAATAAACGATTGCGTGGAATGGGGGAACTAAACGATTGCGTGGAATGGGGGAACTAAACGATTGCGTGGAATGGGGTAACTAAACAATTGCGTGGAATGGGGGAACTAAACGATTGCGTGGAATGGGGGAACTAAACGATTGCGTGGAATGG
>JAHWFP010209567.1:0-12887 GCA_023313725.1 Lithobius niger | reverse complement strand
AGGGAAATCAGCACTCGCGCTTGCAGCGCTCGTGCGATTTCCCTCCACGCCCTCGATATTGTGCTAGCCGTTTCGAGCAGACGAGCGAATGTCCCCGTTAAATCGGCTAGAACTCACGGATATCTCTTACTTATTTTCTTCTGTTTACCTCCTACGCATGAACTCGGACAACACACTTTACAAATTTAGTTTTAGTTGAAGCAATTTCACGAGTGCTTTGACATTAGCAAACGGACCGAGGACAAAAGAAAACTATAAGAAAAACACTACAGAAGTTGGTAAATAAGTAAAGCAAAACGAAGCTACGTACTACGGTAGAAGAAAAAAAAAGCGTTTAAAAAATTTGTTTAAAAAATCCTACTTTTTCGTCGTTACACCTCGACTGTGGGAACAGTTGCACCCTAAGTCGGCCTAGGCTAATGGAGATTGCATACATATTTAAACATAAAATCAGTGCAATAAATTTAGCAGTGCATAAATTAAAACGAAATGAGAAGTACCTCACTGGTGGTAAACAGCACCATATACGTCACAGCCAAAACGAAACATGACGTCACAAGCGCGGCCAGTCCGATTAAAGAAAAGGGTTACGGCTATACCACGCGCGGTGCCTACGTATTATACCCGCATCATCAAAACACTCTAACAACGGTCAGGAGCTCCATTTGATATTGCTAGCGCTGGGAAGGGGGAAGATGACGTTGGGGAAGGGGGGGGGGTGTTCCAAACTTAGAGACCCGCGTCCAATCAAATGTCAAACTGTCAGACAACAATCGTGGGGGAATAGGGGATAAGGGAGAGGCACAATGATGGAATAGATTATCCAACCCCCACGCCCCCTTTTCTCTGCTATAAGAAACAATAAAATTATCTTTACCTCCCCTTACTTACTGACTGACCCAATGAATAGACTATACGGTTTCTCCGTAGGGAAATGACGTTTTTATCTTTAGACGAAATAGGGTGAAGTGGGCGTATGAGTTGAGGGTGAGGGAAAGCCGGCTAGGAAGGGGGGGGGGGGAAAGAGCTGATATGGAAAAAAAATTTAAACTGTAAGATGACAAAACTCACCACCAGGCCACATTTAGAAATTTGTTACTGAGCGAAATCTTTGCTCTCCAGAATGGTAGCGAAAATTGCATGTTTAGGGGCGCAAATTAATAAGAATGGGAACAATTTAAACTTGATTTTACAACGAATTTTTTTTTAAGGGAAATTTGCCACATAACTTTGGCGGAGTATTAAAACTGTTAAGAGTTGCATCCCGGCCCCCCCCCGGGGGGGGGGGGGGGTCTGGATACCCACAGTACCCAGGCCCGGTCACTCAAGGGGGTCGCACACTGATGTGGTGTACTTCGAATTTAAGAAGGCTTTTGAGTCTGTTACACTTTCCAAGCCCCCCCCCCCCCCTAGCAACTATACGAGAGCAACATCGGTTCTTATACCGATAATGACGTCTTTACATTTCTATTGAAAAATCGGTACTGTTACGTCGGTATCGCCTTTAGAAGTTAGTGCTTAGTAAAAACCGACACATCAGGACAGGGCATAAACAGTTTTATATTTCGATGTTAATACAGGCAGCACCCCAATCAAAACAGAGAAGGAAATGTTCTCTACACTGGCAGATATGAGCCGTGTCATCAACTACACAAATTCACACGCTGTACAACAGGGAAGACTTGTTGAGCATTCTGTCGTCCTAAACGTCTTTAACTGAAACTTCATAAAACTGGTTATCATTAAAATATACCTTTTATAAGGTGAAGACGCTGTTCAGGCTTTG
Source organism: Lithobius niger (assembly GCA_023313725.1). Lineage (NCBI taxonomy): Eukaryota > Metazoa > Arthropoda > Chilopoda > Lithobiomorpha > Lithobiidae > Lithobius > Lithobius niger. The sequence goes on along the minus strand of JAHWFP010209567.1, from coordinate 11,101 downwards.
CCAGGTAAAAATCATGAACTGAAGCATGTGGGCGTCATAGATTATGGGCAGTTATGCGCTGAAAATGTGTCAAATTAAACAGGACGGAAAGCCAATCGGCTCAGAAGGGTCACATAAATACAGACGCAAACATATTTACGTTACCTTTTGAACTTAAATGTCAGGCTGCCTGAGCACGGAACCAAACCAACGACTTTTGAAACCAAAGGCCGTGGTCCTGCCGCTGAGCCATGCTGACTGACACGGCCGTGACATGTCTCAGCGGTATAGGACCCCGGCCTTTGGTTTCAAAGGTCGTGGGTTCGATTCCCCGCTGAGGAAATCTGACATTTAGGACCCAAAGGCAACGTAAATACGTTTGCATCTGTATTTATACGAAAATGTGTCATCAAGTGCGAAAATTCAAAAGTCGTGAAACAGGAAGGACTTTAAAGCATTCCAGCGTCCTGACGTATTAGCTTCAAGTCTTTAATTAAAACTTCATAATACATTAATACTTACATAAACCTTCATTAAGGTGAAGATGTGCTTCAGGCTTCGTCTAGTAAAAATCGAGAAATAAAGCAGGCACGCGCTCGTAGAATAATGGGAGAATTACGTGATTAAAATGTGTTCTCGGGGTCGAATTTGGATCTAAGTACATTTTAATTCGATAAACCTCAAACTTGATAGTCAGACGATACAGAAAACTCCAGGAAGAACAATACTCTCCCTCCCTCCTCCACCACCACCACCACCAAGCCCCGTGCTAACCCATCATGGCCCGATCATCTAAGTTACCAACGAAGATACCTTATCATCACCTCATGAACTTTAGAGCATCTTTCAGCATTATTTAGCAACCCTGTCACGTTTTTATTCTATTATCCCCACAATTAATTACTCTTATTCAACGTTTTCAACAATGGTCAAGAAGATGGAAGGCCACTTTAAAACCAGAAGAGGTTTTTTTTTTTTCAGTTTTTCACCCATTAACCCTTCACACCCCTTTCACAGGCGAGCCTCACTCTTTTCAATACGTCCTTTGAAACCGTCCTTTCGACGGCTGTGTAACTGGGCTGACAGTTTGCGACGGGCACAACAACATTAACCTCTTTGATCTCAGAGAGTGCCTGATAGTAGGACAAGGTGGGGGGGGGGGGGTGTGAAGGAAGGGTGACAGCCACCTCCCGTCAACCCTTTTCTTTCGCTCGAGCCACCCGTTCGTTCTCTCCGCCCCCGTCATGACTATGGATTACCCGCCAAATTTCAAAACAAAAGGAGTGGGAGAAGGATTGACGACTGAAAGAAGTGGGTTTACCTAACGAAAACAGCCTCCATGCACGCGGGGGGGGGGGGGGGGGGGGTAAAGTATGGATTGCTGCGGCACCGTCAAGTCCACCCCACAGAGGAGAAAAATATAAAAAAAATAACCAATAACCAATCAAGTTATCACGTGACCAAACGTGTCGAATTTGGTTTAGCAGAGGTTTGGACTGGAGCAACCGCGTATTATAAACACGTAAAAATGCAGATGCAAACCTATTTCCGTTGCCTTCTGGACTTAAATGTCAAGACTGCCTGAGCGGGAATTGACCCCTGGACCTTTAGGACCAAAGGCCGAAGCTCTACCGCTAAGCCATACTGACACGGCCTTTAGTATGGCTACAGACCTTTGGCCTTGAATGTCAAAGGTCGAGGGATGAATTCCTGCTGAAGCAGTCTAACATTTAAGTCCAAAAGGCAACGGAAATAGGTTTGCATCTGTTTTTTATTTACCACTAATCCAGCAAACCGTCATATCTGATCCCTCTCCTCTCTAGGTCAGAATTACTTTGCGTAAAGACTTGGCCTAGTCTGGTGGTCTAGTCAGAGCCTGGACTTACTGGAATGTGGGCACCGCTACATTACTCTGAAGATATCATCGCTATGAACATTTTTTTTTAATAATTATAATTTAGCAAACGGCCCGAAGTTATGTATGAACTTGTTTGTGCCCGATGACAATATAAAAAAGCATGAGATAGCAAGCACATGGTGCAAGGAAAATACAATAATTGAAGATGTCGTGTTTAAACAACGAAACAATGTAATAGCAAGGTAGGAATTAAAAATGGTTACGCACTTTGCCTAAACGCTAAACAAGTATACCATGCGCCATGGCTGTTTGCTGTGACGTGCACATCACGTGACTGGGCTAGTCCAATCTGATGGCCAAACAGCCGTTGTTCTCGTTCGTCATTGGCTAACTCATGGTGTTGTCACGGCAAACAGCCATTGCGCATGGTATAATGACATCAGGAAATGTGAGCAAAAGAAAAATGCAAACAATGTGGACCGTACGGTAGTTTCCCGTTTTTTTCTCTCTAAAGACTATTGCAACAACTTTGTCCGTGTGTCCGTCGCTTTTTAAGTGACCAAAAATTAGTTAAACAACACGGCAAATTAAAACATCGTTCCTCCCTTACGGCTAATAGAATTCCTCAACGTAACTCAATTAATGAAATAATAACATTTGATTGTCGCATTTAAACACTACAGGAAAACACGCAACCGTAAAAACAAAATGATTTCGTCAACCAACGACACATAATTGCTTCATTTAAAATAGTCTCGACATCGTGTTGCATGGTTGAATAGGCCTACTATCGAACCAAATTCTTCCCCGCTTGCTGCTACTTACGAAATTAAAAAGGCAGCAAAAAAATAAGACTAAAAACTGGAAAGTATAGGCCTTATAAATCACGTTGCCACGGCAACGTCAAATTTCCGCATCGTGTTGCATAAATGAATAAGCGCATTTCCGAACCTTTCCGAACTCTCCATTAACTGCTACTCACGAAATTAAAACGGCAAGCAAAAATTATGCCAGGCTTACAATTACGCCTAAAATCTAAAGGTAGGCCTCAAAGCTATATTCATTAACCGGGAATTGCGTTGGTTATATACTACTTTAGATTACGTAATAGAGAACGCTGTTGCAGCGCGTGATAAAGCTATGCGCGAACATTTTCGAAAGTGGGAGCAAGTGTATAGTGTGGGAGCAAGTGTATAGAAGACCATTTGCGACTAAGTAGTCGCTCCAGCCGCTTGTTCTCTGTCAGAAATGATATCATATTATTAAAAGCTGTTTACATGTGAGGGAAAAAAATTAAGCTTACACACACACTAGCCTACTTTCGGGGCTAAATTTTTCTTCATTATTCTAGTCCGGTCAACTTTTTTCCGCTCATCCTATTGATACATACACCAGTTTTTAAGATTGATATTCAAGATTTTAGGACTGGTATTTCATTTTTATTTTCAACCATATTTACAGGATTTCAAGGAGTCGCACGAACCCTGAATTAGTTAATCTGTAGGTCTGTACTAAGCAAACTAAAAGTATGGTTTTTACGATTTTTCAGCGATGTCCTTTAGCCAAGTAGAATGAACCAATCAGACATATCGTGTTCTAAAATAAAAACTGCAAAAACATGTGAATACAGCAGTAAGGTTTCACGTGGACTAAACAATACAGGACACTGCGGTCTGTGAAACCTTACAGGAAAGTTTATTTGTGTCACTGCTGTTTTGACTTCGGATCAGTTAAACCTTACCTTAAACATCAAACGAGCTCGTTTTTGTTTTCTAATTAATTTATTAAGTTGTAGCAGTGGCAATGTGATTTCACTGAAAGTGTTGAGAATTTCGTAGCTGTTGATTGACCGTATTTGTTCTTCACAAAGGGCACCTCATATCGGTAGGCAGCTTTTCGCATATAAACATTTTTAGTGTTGGAACTGATTAATTTTCATTTATTTATTCAGAATTCCCAGCAACCTGGAAAATTATCCGATTTTTAACAAAAAGCCTGGAAAACTCTGGGGAAAAAAATTGGGCATGGAAGCTAATCTTGAGAGATACTGATCTTACTCAACAATTTGCAGCGATGTAAAGCATTCTAAAAGGCCTAGGCCTAAGTGCATTAAACACATTATGTTACCACATGGTGTTAAAAAACATTGATCTTTGTATTTCTGTAGTTGTTACACATAAAAGTTCATTAAATCGTGGTCGTAACTCTATAAGTGGTAAAATGTTTTTTAAAACTTTCCTTCCTAAAATTATGGTAAATTGCCTGGAAATTAACCTCAACTACTTTGGAAAACGAGGACAACTCGGGGAAATTGAACTCAGTATTTTGGTGGAAATCCTGCTGTTGCGTGCCCGGCTTTCTGTTATTAATGACACATCGTGCTCTAAAGTTAAAAAAAAATATATAAAAATATGTGAATACAGCAGAAAGGTTTCACGTGGACTAAACAGTACAGGAACACAGAGGTATATGAAACTTTACAAGAAAGTTTATGTGTCTTCCTTTGTTGTTTTGACCGTTCGGGTCAGTTAAAAAACCTTACCTTAAACATCAACGAGTTCGTTTTTGTTTTCTAATTAATGACTAAAGCTTCTAATATTATTTAAGTAAATATCGGTACGTTACTAAATGATGCTAGCCTTAAAGGCTTGAATTCGATACGGACACTACTAACCACAACTTGCCATATTCGTGGAAAAAAATTTACTTCAAATCGTCATCATGGAATGCACCCCCCCCCCCCCCTTTACATCGCATCCCAACGCCTCTGTGTATTCTTGTGAGAATACCGGGTCCTCCCGATAAGCGAAGTTAATGTGCCCAAATTAAACTTTTGTTCCCCGATTCGCCATCGTCCAAATACGATCTCCCAAAGGACGTTCCGAAAAAAAAACTCGGAAAAAAAAAGATCCAAGCTTTGCCCTCCTCCATTGGTGTCGGATAGTCCGCGGTGGAAGGTGGGGGTTGGGGGGGGGAAGGATTTATAAGCAGGGGGGGGATAGAAATAGGAAGGGTGGAGGAGGGGGGGGGGAGGGAATAGTAGGTGTCACCCGGAGTCGAGGTTCCTTTTTGCGCGTGTCAGAATGAGGATACCCAACACACCCACTCCCACACCCAATACTCGAACGCGCCACTTCATGCGATGAGTTTTTTAGCGGTTTATTCAACTGGAAAAACCCACCGTCAATCAATTTCACCCAAAAACAAAAAAAAATGTCCATTCGAAAAGAAAAGAAAATACCCTACCAAAAAAAAAAAAAAAAAAAAAAACAGCGACCTCCCATCTGCTGTTCCCTGGAGGAAGTGCCACACACTTAAACTGATATGTCGGTCAAATGAATTCCACCCACCCCTCTACTCGTCAAACCTTATTGAACGAATGCTAATGCGATTAAATAAATGAACGGATGAACCTGAATTTTTGGGGACACGGGGGGATCTTTCCTTAATCAAACACTTCTGAGGGTGAATCCCGAACTGGAAACGGTTTAACGTTATTGATGGGACAGCTGTGGCTTGAACGGCAGAACGCAGCACAAGATTTCCAAAAAAAAAATATGAATAATATACAATTGACATGGCATTGAGAACGTGGCGGGTACAATCCGGCGACAACACCTTTAAACCATGCGCAATGGCTGTTTCCCGTGACGTCACCACGAGTTAGCCAATGACGAACGAGAACAACGGCTGTTTGGCCGTCTGATTGGACTAGCCCAGTCACGTGATATGCACATCACAGCAAACAGCCATGGCGTGTGGTATAGTGTGTTTTAACGGTATGTCTTGTTGCAAATCTTGTGCACGGTTTTTATTCTCTTTCATGTTGCGTTTTTTAGTGTTGTTTACTACGATTGTTGCCGCCATTATAGGTGCAATGTGTTGGGCTGGCATACATACAGGATTCTTGCCTAAGCCACAGTGGCGCGCACAGGAGGGAGGCTGGAGGGCCATTGCCTTTGCCCTTTTCTCAAAATGTCCTTTTTTGTGAAAAATAACCTGGCCTTTTGTGCCTGCTGGTGTGGCAGGGTCTGAGGAAGGGCCTAAAGGCCTGAAAAATGTCTATAACGGTGGGAACATCCAGTTGAGGTCTAAACTAGCCCCTGAGTAGCTTAGCCCTGGATCTAACTAACTTTCGACCTGGGAGTTAGTGGATTGGAGAAAAAAGTTGGACTAAGTTGGGGTTTTGTTAGCTCTGTACTTCTTAGCCCTCGACCTTCAGGCAAAATTAGCATTCGATATACTTATTTTAAAATGTTGTTAAAGCTCAGGAATAACGCTAATGGTGGATGGACATCACCGCTTTTTACATCTCGGGGCTAACTACTCAGTGTTAAGTTAGTCTTCGACCTTCAGGCTAAATTTTGCTAGCCCTCAACTTATTTCGTGATGGATATCACCATTTTTCCTTATTACCGAGCGTAACCCAAGGATTAAGTTTAAACCTCAACTGGATATCCCCACCGGTAAATCAGAAAAGTGCAAATAAGGCTAAGAAAGTGTCAGAAAAGGTTAAAAATACAGCAAAAAAATAAAAGGACCCTAGTAAAAAGGTCCACTAAAACTTTCTGTGCCTTTTACTAAAAGTTGCCCCTGCCCTCTCAGAGATCTGTGCATCTGCCAAGCCAGTTTACTCAGTAAGAGACAAGAACACAAGTGTGTGGTTCAACAGATGGTCACGAGGCAGCACCTTACATAAATTATCAGGTGCTGTCTCCTTATATACTATTGAGACAATTAATGGCACCCTCTGATGGGTATGCATATTTTACCATTACATTATCAGAAGAAGACCATAACTCTCGAGCCCATTTGGCTTTCCGTCCTGTTTAATCCATAACTTCACGCTTTGTTGTGTGTTTCTTTCGTTTTCACTTGGTGTGTGGGGCGCAAACAAGCGTCCCTCCAGTGGCGATTGGAAAGTGTATGTTTATGTGTATACGTGTGCGGAAATGCTGCCTATGGACGTTTCCGTTTGGTCGTGTCAGTATGGCTTAGCGGTTGGACTTTGGGCTTTGGTTTCAAACGTCGTGGGTTCAATTCCCCGTTCAGGCAATCAGACATATTAAGTCCAAAAGGCAACGTAAATAGGTTTGCATCCGTATTTATTTAACGCTCGAGCCCAATTTGGCTTTCCGTCCAGTTTGATCCTTTGCTAGCCTACTACCAAACTGTCTCAGCTTCTCTTGCAAACAACTTTTAGGAACAGCAATTGAGACTTGACAAATTTCTGCAACACTGAGAAACTACCTTTAAGGCATTTTCCATTTACACCTTCCAGGATAACTTCTAAATCTTCTTTCACGAAAGTTTTTCGGATTTTGGCGTCTCCAAATGGATGCACTTCCAAATCGTTCCGATCCAACCACACGTGGAGGGCCTGAACTAAACGGGAAAACGCAGAAGTAGTGTTAATACGTACGACACAGGCACGGAAGTGGACCACAGGTGTACTGTACCAGGCCAAATGGCCCAGAACGGTAAACCGAAACTGACGCCATTTTGGGGTCCGGCCATCTTGGGGTCGTGACGTCACTTCCGGTTTACCATTCTAGACCACTTGGCCTGGTACGGTACACTTGTGGTCCACTTCCGTGCCTGTGTCGTACGTATTTGCACTACTCGCAGAGCTGCACTGACTACCACCATCAAGTAAAGCTGCTAAAAATTAACGAAATGATTCTCGGGAATGGTACTAAAAAAAAAATTGAGCGGTGTTTCTTTTACGTTTTATTCGTGATTATTTTAGATGAGGGCGATGGCTTTTTTCTATTTTTTTTTTTTTTACTAAACAAAACAAAATCAGTAGCTTACATTTTGTTGTGGCGTACTGTATCTGTGTTTTAATTCCAGGACGAGCGTGTAAAAATTGCACATTTGATTAAAGTCATTCATTCTTTAAATCTAAATTTTTAGTTTTGACATGCCTCTAAACGACCCTGTTTCTAAACGGGACAGAAAGCCAATTGGGCTCGATAAGTGTTAAATAAATACTTAAGTCCAAAAGGCAACGTAAATAGGTTTGCATCCGTATTTATTTAAGATTTGTTTCGAAGCGATCATGTGAATGGAGGAGCAAAGAGCTGTAGTGGTCAGCGGCTCCAAGAAATGTTTGATGAGAGTGCAGATCCGAAATCGGAATTTTTTTTTTTAAACAATGTCATAAAACGTTTCGTGCGCTGAGAAATAACCCATGCGTGCGCTCCCGAGAACCACTTAATTATACCTTTCAGCGGCCTAAAAACCTTGGCTTCCTGCCGATTTCACGTAATCAGACCGTGTCAGTAAAAGTACTCCACGAAAATTGTCTTTCATTACGGCACCACAAGCGATGGTTTGCACTTGACTAGCCTCGACCAGAAGTTTTCTTATCTTTGTCCCTTTCGAAACAAAGAATTTGACGATGCCTGCCTCCATCCACATAATACTCCATACTTTAACCGTTTTTGCGTGCTTGACGTGAAACGTGACGACCTTTCAAATTGGAGCAATTCTTGAATGTCACTGTAGTTGTTGATGTCTTACCTTTTCGATGCCACTCAAGATTAATCTTGTCAGGAAGCAATTTTAGCACTATTGGGCGCAACAGACTTCCGAACGCGCTTGACACAACTTCGAAGGCCTGCGAAGCTCGATCATTATAGTGCCCACGGCCTATCTTGAGTTCGTTCCAGAACGAACACAGATGATAGAATGTATATTTTTCGTAGCAGAGTGCCTTGTTGATATCCAAGATGGTTACAAAAACAATGGCGGCCGTTGATTAAAGTCGCTCCCTCCAGGAAGACGTAGCCGCTCATAAAATATTTGCAGGACTGAAGATGCGCTGCGCACACAATAGCTTGACATTCGTCGCGTACAGCAGTCTAATGCCTTTGATGTCATCAGTTCTGATTACAGTCCATAAACGTAAAAGGCATTGAATAGGTCCATCAACGACTTCATCTTTTTTGTCCAAATCGTTCTGCATTGTTCTGAATTATTGGCAGACTAATAATTGGGTTCAGTTAGCTGCAGCCCTGTAATTGCATCTGCAGCTCATCCTTCCAGTTACGAACTCAAATAAACAAATTGATCTACTGTTGATAACGCACAGATGTTATGTAGAGCAGAACAAAAGCGATCCCAAAATTCTTACCATTTCAAAATATTTCCAGCAAATTTTTGAAGTTTAAATTATGGCAACTTGACCCCGCTTTTGAGTTTTGGTATACGCGAACCCTACATAATTTGCAGCTTGGACCCTTGGTGGATTCAGCAACACAACAGCAGACGGACTTGTCTTTTCCCCTTCAAATAACAATAACAATTTTCCTCTGAAATTCTAACTTAACAGTGGTTCTTGGTATTTTAACAAGCACAAAACTGGACTGGTTTCAGCACTCTAAAAACAGAAATAGTCTGTTTGGAGACCTTTGTGGGTGAGATCAGCTTGATTTCAAGCTCTTGGTATTCTTGAATTGCTGGAAGTTAATCTTCAGTTTTGGCTTCCATCATCAAAGATCACCTTCTACGTCTATGCGATATATAATGGGGGTCTTTTCTGTTTAACTGCGCTAAACATTCTACGACAACCTCAGCTCGGTCAAGTTCGAGTTGATTTTCTTCGTCACCTTTGTGACACTACACTCTTGCCGTGGTTCTTTTACCTTTAGTTCTGCCGGCATTTTTTCAGTTGGGTTTCGGCACCAAATGCTGCCTCACTAAGGTTATTAAATCTGGTTTACTCGTCTTAGCTGGCTACGAATCCATTTAACAACAGATGTTAAAAAAAAAAACTATATCACACGCCATGGCTGTTTGCTGTGACGTGCATATCACGTGACTGGGCTAGTCCAATCAGACGGCCAAACAGCCGTTGTTCTCGTTCGTCATTGGCTAACTCACGGTGACGTCACGGCAAACAGCCGTTGAGCATGGCTTAAAACCGCAACAATGGCGCACTTGAAAACAAATTAAACAATAGCATCATAATCGCGTGAACAGTTCACAACACAATACAGTTGACGAATCACTATATATATGCGGTTATTAGGGCCACGACATTGCTTGGCATGTAATCTGAACAGAAAAGATTGAAAATATCTGTGTCTTGAAACGGAACGTTTTCCGGACCTATAACTGTATATGGACTTCCTTTGCTGCGTTGGTGTCTCCAATCCGTTATTAAGTCCTGCCGGCCCTATTAGTTATCACCCATATATAAAGCAGCCTGAAACGCGTAAAGTTATATTGATAGTTAATGATGTAACACCAGTTTAAAAGGTCAGTTTTAAAGCAGTGAAAGCTGCGGGGGAAAAGCTCGTACCATCCCCCATTGTGAATCATTCAACACCCGTAAATCACTGGAGTTTGCGCAGTGTCCAGAACATCAAACATTCTTAGAATGGGAAGGGGGGGGGTAGGTTTATGCAAGTACAGCTGGCTATGTAGGTGTGTCATTTAGGAAAATGAGATCAGAACGACCATGTGGGGAATTCAGGTAATTCCAACTGGCCGGTCCGCGTTCGGGCCATATGTCCACGCTAAAATGAAACATCATTCATTCGCGGACGTCCATTACCTACAAAGCTTTATTCTGTACACGCATAAATTTTTCGTTTGAATTTCAAACATTTATCGAGGCATAATACTCAGGCATGAAACGGCCGAGGCCATACATCACGGGGGGGGGGGGGCATGGCAACGGAGTGAAGTCAGAGCAGGAATATTCTTAATGAAATTTTAACTTTTAAACCCAATTTACGCAATTTATCCAAAATTTACGATTTTACTACCGGACTGGGGGTTTCACATTCAAAACTTCTCCTCCATTCAGCGTCCCATCAAATCAGCTTAACGGCACAATCCAAATTAGAAAGATACGTCAAATGTATTTACATTTTCCTCGTCTATACAGAACCAACCTGGGTCCTCACTCAGAGAAAGTTAAACTCTACATACGGGTCACGAAGAGCTGGTTTGGGCGGGGGAGGGAAGGGCGAGGATGGAGGAGAGGTGGTGGAGGGGAACGCAAGGAGAAGGGTACACAGACTAAATTAGGTTGACCAATAGGGTTTAATGCCTCCCAAGGAGATGGGATTGCCTTCGTAAAATTGGCTGCTCCAATGGGGTAAACTGGTGGGCAGTCACAATCCAGTTAGAGACATTGGGTACGTACCCGTGGTCCTAAGAGACCCCCACGGACACAAGAGGACCCGGTCAGGAAAACGCGCCATTAAGCTTTGTGGACACTGCATCGGGACCCAGAAGGCGAATCCCCGC
>JAHWFP010209566.1:34807-46435 GCA_023313725.1 Lithobius niger | reverse complement strand
CCCCCCATAGTAAACTGAGCATGATGGCAAAAATAACTAAAAGTAGCGATAGGTGGCCCATTTTATTGTGGATTTACACCCACAAGTTCAATATTCAGTGTTCACTACCGTGGCGTCAAAAACAGATTGAAGACGAGTAGGGTAGGAAGACTAAAGTGACTCAAAACACTCCAGTGTTGGTTACGGCCGTGCGGTTATTTGGTAATAAATCCAAAACCAGCAGTGTGGGCATCATGAAATTTCGTGTCAGGGTCGGGCTCGTCCCCATGCGCATTTTAAGCGCAACCATAAGCCCATGCGCACCCTGTGAGCGGAGCTATTCAAAAAACAAAACCACGCTGCGGCCCCCTGGAAGATGCTGCCCTGCAGCGCACTCCACATCTGCGTTGAACTCCATTTCCCGAAGTACAGCATCGATGTGCACCTCCATCTTAGTACGACTCAATCGAGCTGCTCGAGGTTCAGGAAGCATCCATTTTTCAACATTGTCCTTCAAGATGGAACCTACATTTTCACACACATTCAGAAAATGGAGTTCAACACGGAGCTTTTTGAGTCAATTTTGTCTTCCTACCCTGCTGTCTTCAAGATCTGTTCGTGACGCAAATGGAGTGAAAACTGAATATTGAGCTTGTGAGTGTAAACCCACAATAAAGTGGGCTACCTATTGGTACTTTCATTTTTTCCGTACCATGCTTAGTTTACTCTGGGAAGGGGATGCTATCATTTTTTGACACCCTGTACATTATTTTACACCGTAAGCTATTGTGTGCTCAGCGTATCTTAAGTCCTGCCGATATTTTATGAGCGGCTACGTCTTCCTGGAGGGGGCGACTTTAATCGACGGCCGCCATTGTTTTTGTAACTACTTTGGATATCAACAAGGCACTCTGTGACCAAAAACGTACAATCGATTATCTTGTTCGTTCTGGGGCGAATTCAAGACAGGACGCGGACACCATAGAGAGGTACCATTGCTGACAGCGAGTTATCGTCACGTCAGAGCAGCGACGTCAACAACAATGACCCGAATCAGAACGTGTGGCGCGATCTGGTCTGTTATGATTACCATTACCGACTTCCTCAATGTCAGCTGCGGTAGCTCACGAGAGCCAACTTCTGCAATGCGGGTAAAGGGGTGGACGGGTTAGTCGAGTTGGCGTCCTTAGGGACCGTTTATAAAGTATGTCACGCTATTTTTGGCCAAATTTGACCCCCTCCTCCCCCCTGGCACATTTTGGCACACGTACTCATACCCCCCTCCCCCTAAAAAAAAGTACACCCCCCCCTCTGAAATTTTTTTCTAGAAATGCATTTTTATTGGGTCTGCACAGAACTCTTAAAAACAGATTATTTTTCTGCTATGAGCCGTAAGCCATGCACGCCATGAGTTAAAATGACCAGCTACAAATAAAGGAAGAGGAAAGGGAAATAATTGAATTAACTTCCTTTTCAACCGCTAAGGTTTTCTCAGGTGACTTCTCTCAGTCAACGCAGATTTTAGGAAAGCGTTTTTAGAATTTGCTAGATCGCTGTTCAGTTTAGGAATGTACTGAGGGCCAGGGCCGGATTAAGGGGGGTGCTTTGGGTGCTGAAGCACCCGGGCCACAGGCCTCAAGGGGGCCTCACGGTCACGGGAAAATAAAGCAGGTACTATTTTAGGCTGCTTAAAGTTAATTAAGTGGTTCTCAGGAGAGTTTTTTCTTAGCGCATGAAACATTTTAGATGACACTGTCAAAAGAAATCCAATTACGAATCAGCTCTTTCACCAAGCTCTTCCTGGAGCCGATGACCAGATGTGCTTTTTGCTCCATTCACATGATCGCCTTGAAACGAATCTAAGGGCTGTTCAGAGGCTTGTCACAAGTAAAAACTTGGATGGAAAGAAAGACTTTTGTCAAAGTGTAACATTTGCGTGCTGCACCAGGCATTAAAACATTTATATTACACTCCATAACAAAATATGAGTAACTGAAGTTTTTTTTGTTTGATAAATAAAAAAATAAAAAACATGCACGCATCTGAAAAATCTCGGATAAAAGTAAAATTAAAAAAAAAACCACCCGTTAATTTTTTTAGCCAGTCCATAGACCACTTCAATTAATATTTAGCAGCCTTAAATTAAAAAAAAAATACTTTATGGTGTTTTTACAAAAAAAATTATTGTTAAAAAAAATCCTTTTTCTGCAGGACAGGCGGGGGTGGGAGGGAATAGGGCCACATTAAAACCTAAGCACCAGGCCTCTACAAGGTTTAATCCGGCCCTGACTGAGGCTTGTATCACTGTCAATTCCACCGTTTCAGACCACCAAATAGGCACTAGCAAAAATTTCGTATAGTGGGCGGAAAAAACGGGTAAAAGAGAAAATGTTCAATTCTTGCCTTTCCCATCCCAAACTAACATCCGAAATGAAAGCTTAACTTCAAGAATGGTGACAGGTTCCAACAGAAGCAGTTTTACAGCCCCTTACTTTTCTGACTCCGTAGCACATCATTTATGTAGTCAGAGTATTAAAATTTTGTCTTACATTAATAATAAAGGTGTATAAAATATAAAAAGTGTGGCGTCACAGTTGAGACAACCCCCCCCCCCCCTTCCCCGTGTTACGTTTTGTCACACTGGGCTGACCCCCCCCCTCCCTCCCTCCCTCCCTCCCCTCAGAGCGGGTAAAACAAATTCCCGGGCGAAGCCGGGTACGATGCTAGTGTTGAATAAAATATGTTTCGATACAGAGTATAAACATCCGGGAATTGCATCTTTTCACTACGCCGTTTCATTTCTTTGTTACATTCAGCGTAGAAGCTGCGTTTAAATTCGAGTCACGGCTTGGAACTGGTTTTGAAAAAGGGGCTGAACGCTCTGCACAATTAGGGTGCGTTTGCCCAACGACTCGCCTTTGCAGTGTCGCAGCTGAAATTTAGCCGCGGTGGCAAATGCGTCGTTGCCATGGTAACGACGCTTCCTGGATTAGCTAAATCCGACATCGTTTGCGCAAATTCGTGCAGTCTTGTAAATCGTGAGAGTAAGATAAAGAATTCTGACTGACGAACAATTTTCCCAACCGCTTCTAAATTCAATTATTCACTCGTTTCATTGCGAGCTGGCAGAGCTAAAATAGCCGCCATATTGGAATTTCAGATAATTTCTAGGTTTTAGCTGCGAGAATGCATAGGCGATTCGTTTCACGTGCCCTTATAGAGTGGTTTAAGGCAGCAGATTAAAAAGACAGTAGGTTGGTGATCGTTTTAAATTAAATTTCACCTTAATACGAACAGTGGCACAACCACAATTTTTTTTGTGGGGCGAGAGGGGGGGGGGCAAAAAAATTGGGATTTGAAATGAGGTCTGAGAATTCAGCTTAGCGTTCTAGAGAGGAGGAAGGAGTGTTTCAAGTTCCTCCCCACCCCCCTCCCAGAACCCTACAAAACAACTTATTTTATATAATTAGTCCCTTTGAAACGATTTTAAAAAATAATTCACAATTCGTTGTAAATTATGTAAAGGAAAGAGGAAGACAAACCAAACAACTAAAATCATAAACTAGAAATAACGTAGTACAGTAAGCTACCTTTATGCACTTACGATTCGTCGGAGTGTCGTGACCCGGATTCGAACTGGCAACCCAAGCCGTCCCCACATCACTGGTATAACCCTATTTTTATAATACTAGGGCTTCGTTCGAGCTATTTGATGAGTAGCCGTACCAATAAAGTCTTTAAGTCTTTAGCAATATTGGGTTGCTAGATCGAATCCGGCTCATTCCACTCCAACAAAACGTAAATGCATAGAATTGGATTACGATATGCCTACTGTATGATTTTTCGCTGTTTTTTTTGTTTTCCTCTTTCCTTTAAAAAACAATTTTCAGAACTTTTTCAATGTATGATTTTCTCTGTTTTCCTTGTATCCTTAAAATAAATTTACAGTATTTTTAATGTTTGATTTCGCAGTGTTTCTTGTTTTCCTATTTCCTTTAAAATATAAGTTTTTTACAATTTTTCAATGTATGATTTTTGCTACTCTTCTTGCTTTCATCTTTCCTTTAAAAAACAATCTTCAGAATTTTTTAAGTGCATGATTTTCGCTGTTTTTTTCTTGTTTTCCTGTGTCCTTAAAAAAAACATTTTACAGAATATATTCAATGACGGTATGATTTCTGCTGCTTTTCTTGTGTTCATTTTTCCTTTAAAGAAAACAATTGCAGAAGTGAAGTTTTCAATATACGATTTTCGCTGTTTTTCTTCTTATCATCTTTCCTTTAAAAAAATTTTTTTTTTTTTAATTTTCAATGTATGATTTTCGCTGTTTGCTTGTTTTCCTCTATCCTAAAAAAAATTTCAGAATATATTCAATGTATGAATTTCCCTGCTTTTCTTGTTTTCTTCTTTCCTTTGAAAAAAAAACAATTTTCAGAATATTTTCAATATATGGTTTTCGTTGTTTTTCTTGTTTTCCTCTTTGCTTTAAAAAACAATTTTCGGAAATTTTTCAGTGTATGATTTTGGCTATTTTTCTTGTTTTCCTCTTTGCTTTAAAAAACAATTTTCAGAAATTTTTCAGTGTATGATTTTGGCTATTTTTCTTGTTTTACTCTTTGCTTTAAAAAAACAATTTTCAGAAATTTTTCAGTGTATGATTTTGGCTGTTTTTCTTTTTTCCTCTTTGCTTTAAAAAACAATTTTCAGAAATTTTTCAGTGTATGATTTTGGCTGTTTTTCTTGTTTTCCTCTTTTTTTTTTTACAAAAAGTGTTTTTCGGAATATTGCAACTGAAATAAATGTCTTATTTTTTGCTACCTTTATACCGAATTTGACTCTTAACGACGAGACTTGGGGAGGTTTGGAGAGGGCAATTGCAACATCCCCCCCCCCCCCAACTCCCATCCCCCTCCCCAGGTGCACACTGGTTATGATTGTCCGCACACAGGTAAGTCTCGGTTAAAATATTGATTTCTAGACATTACAACCAAGTTCTTTGCCTCCTAATTCGTCAATAGATTTGTCTGGAGATAAACTAGCGCCTTCCCCCAACGCCCCTCGCCGCCCCCCCCCCCCCCTTTCCATCCTTGACAACAAATTATTCTCCGTATCGTGTTCCGGACATTGACCCTGGTAAAAACTCTCTATTAAGCGAAATCTCGATTTTAACCTTAAACCGTTACCCGGTAACATAAATAATTCATGTGTCCGATAATGTAAACGAATACGATGAAGGGCACACACGCCATGTGTATCCCACACATAGTGCATGCTTCAACTGTAAAACGTTCACGTGTTTGTATACTATAGTATGCCATACCAAGAGCGGTTCAACGAACGTTGCTTTGCGATTGTGGTTGAAAAAAACAAAAACACACATCCTGAAAATCAATTCACTAAGTTAAAAGCAAGTTCAATGGTCCCTTTAGACAGTCTGTATGGACACTAGTGACCGGAGGTCTATAGGTGGTCAGGGCATCGCGTGCAGGTGACATTGAACTTGTGCCTCGCTGGACAGTAAACAACTGAACGTATCAGTCAATAGTACGAGAAAAAACAGGAGTTTTAGATTGTACGGAAGTGGAGAAGGTTCATCCTGTTTTTTCATTTTCGTAAAATGCGCTAGTTAGGTTTGCTACATCTCATGTTAGCCTTTTAACCATTTCAAATTCGTTACGCCGTTGAATTTCGGTTAAATGCGTGTGTGAAGGATTAACGGGAAATACTTAAATTATTCACTTTGCTACACGTATTTCCTCAAACGGGAACGGAGCTAAAAACAGGTTCAAAGTGTGGGTCCTTTTTACTAGTGGATAGCCCAAAACACGGGGAAGAGGGTGGGGGGGTTCAAAAAACAAAATCAAATATGCGTGAATACTTCATATTATGGTCTTGTACCCTCTTTGAAACAAGCGGCTGCAGCGACTGCCTAAGTCGCACCGGTCTTCTGTACAGTTCCTCCACTTCCAATGTTGAGGCGCACACCTCTATCATTTACTACAACAGCTATCTATCTCTATTATACTAATCTAAAAGCAGTAGCCATCAAAATTGCCGGTTAAAAATGTGTTAGCTTTCAGGCCTATTTTACATTTTAGGCGTAATTGGCAGCTTTTAGGCCTAATTTTAACCAGCAGTTTTAATTTCGTAAGTAGCAGCTAATGGAGATATGGATTGTATAGTAAGCCTATTCATTTTTGCAACACGGTGCACCTTCAGGCACACATTTAGTGTTGCAACGTAACGCGCAACATAGTCTGTATAGATCAGTGGTAGTAGGGAAGTGACGAGAGAGTCGCTGTTGATGAAGCCAACAGCGACTCGTAGCAACTTGACGTTGCTGTGGTAACATGATTTTAGGCCTAATTTTCATTTTTAGGCTTCATTTTAAAAATGCAGTTTTAATTCATAAGTAGCAGATAGGCCTAATGGAGAATTTGGTTCGACGGAAAGCCTATTCATTCATGCAACAATGCGACGAGACTATTTGAAACGAAGCTAAAATCCATTTGTTTTTATTAAGGATTTTAGTTTAGGATTTTAATTCGACGATCAAATGTTATTATTTAATTTAGTTACGTCGAAGAAGTCCATTAGCTACGAGGAAGTAACGATGTTTTAATTTGCCATGTTATTTCACTAACTTCTCACACTGAATCTAACGTTGTAAACAATGGTCGTCAATGTCTGGTACCGTTGCGAAGTTGAAAAAGGCGACGGGGTCGGACAAAGTCGTTGCAATAGTCTTTTCAGCCGGTACGGCTGTACAGAAGACTAAAATGGGCCCGATTTCTGACCTGAGGTCCACAATACTTGCCAGTATTTGAACAGCTCCAATAGCCGTAAGTTTAATCTTCAGAGTGAAGTGTAAGTATTTCACCTTGCAATTTTCTACATGATAGTTATAACGTCTTTAAAGGTTCAACAGTCGACCTGATCAATCCATATTAATAACTGCGTGCTCCTGAGATTAAATATTATATCCACCAAGGTTTACTATATGCACTGATAATTATTTACAACCTCTTCAGTTAAACACTGGACTTGCGAAGGTTCAATGGTCTGACACAATAACAGATCGAAATAGAGGCAGAAACCAACAACTTGAAGTGGAAATCAGCCATATACAATCATTAAAGGTTCATTCCTCCCAGTTGTCTTTCCTGTATGTCTCGGTTTTGCAACACTACTTCCGACGCGTATAAATGTTGCAAAGGCATTCGTTTTTCTATTTTCCCCTTCGTGAGAAACGGTTTTGCTACATTCACTCTATAACCCATGTAAAATGTTGCAAAAGCTATTAATTCGGCGCAGGATGCTCGAATATAGTGAGAAGGTATGTCCCTTTAATTTATACCCAATGTAGGTCTATCGTTGCTGGGACCTCATTTTCGACCTAATTCGACCTATCCAAGAAAAGGAATGGCAGCCAAGTAAAGGCAGAAAGAGGTGTAAGACGAGATATAAAGTTACTTTCTACCCTTTTCTACCTCTTCTGATATGTCTTTTTTTTGTGTGTGCAGTATTCTCGGATTTTTAGGTTGCACGTGGTTGTCAACAAGAAAACGTGTCCTTCCTTTCAGCCGAACAAAACCTTGGATCTCCTAGTGGTTTTTCTTCCCCCAGTCCCGTATTTGGCATGGCGTGTTTGTCCATTGTAGACGGGAATCGGGGGGGAGAGGGGGGGGGGTTAGTTAGACGATGTTCTCTCCCACCCACTGCTCTGCCACCACACCGAAACCTTTCCCTCTCTCTAGTTTGTCATATTGCATGCCTGTCCCTCACATCAATACTTTCCTTTTTGTAATAGGCCTAATTGTTTTGTAACAGTTTTGAATCACTACTGTGTTTTTCAATTCGTGTTTGTTTAATTGACGTTTTCCCCATCATGACGATGTTTCACTCACTGTTCTTGTAAATGGCCGTTTGATCACCTTGATATACAAAACAACTTTTACGAGCTTGGTTATTTCCATCTTTCCTCCTCACTCTCCGATATGCCCACAAATAACATTGTTTTTAACGAACTTGTGTGACATTGTCAGTTCCTTTTTACCACGCAGTATGCATTTTATTATTTCTTAGCAACGCCCTTCAACGCAAACAAAACTACATATCCGTAACAACTCGGAGGAACACACATAACTTCCTAATTTATGACGAACATGCGTGTAGACTTCGAGTACATCCGTAAAAGACTGACACGTAACGTAACTTTACATGGAAAGTTCAGGTAATTTAGTAAATTTTCTACATCGGACCTGTAACTTAAGTATAGGACTCATAATACTAATTATAGGCTTAACCGCGCAAATATGCCAAACCGCACAAATGTAGGCCTAATAAGGCCGACCACACAAATGTATAGGCCTAATAATATCCAAATATATATAGGCCTAACCGCATAAATGTATAATGTTCAAATAAAGGCCTACCACACAAATGTAGGCCTAATAATACTCAAATAAAGGCCTAACCACAGAAATACAAACGGGATAGTGCTCAAAATCCCTATATACCCGGACAAATGTATAGGCCTATTAAAACTCAAATATAGGCCTAATCACACAAATAAAGGCTTAATTACAAGCGGCGTTATACAGTAAAGCGACAACATGCTACTGCTATAAATCTAGACACACGATAGTGTGTCGCGACAAGTTAGGCAACAAACATCACAATAAACATAACATAAATTCAATTGTGGAGGTTGTAAACCATTGTAGCGCGACGCTATAGCGTCAGTATCTTATATCCAGAAGCATATTTGGGCACATTTCAGGTACTTGGGGAAAAATGATAATGCGGTACAAAAGCTTAAACTGTGTTGAAATCGAGAGCAATGACCCACCTGAGAAAAAATAATTCGTGTAGGAATGTCAGCTAAGCAGCTTTTAATGCAAAATCTAACCCTCAATAACGGTGCAAATGTGTTGCTATACTCTACCTATAGCTAGCTAACTAGTCCGCTAATCTCCATCTTAAATCCCATAGGGTGATTATTCTTCGATACCGGGATAACGGGAAGGCTTCAAGCTATGAAATTAGACGAATGGGTGCAGTTAATACGAGCTGCGTACCTTTTATGGTTAGGATCCTGGGGGTGTAACGGGGAAAGTGTGGGAGGGTGCGTAAGTACGAAAATATTGTTATAACCATTGTTAGTATTGTCGGCATCGTCTCTCATTGGACGGCCAAATTTCGGACAATGAGAACGTGTATACTGACGTGACGTGCGTGTATACTGACGTGTGTGCGATGCAAAGAAATTGTATTCCCTTCGATTTTACAAAACCAACTGTAAAACCAACTGTAAAACCAACTGTAAAATAAAAAAAAAATAAACAAAGCAAAAAAACTGGTAAATAGGCCACCAAGTTGAGAGTGGTTTGGTCCTTCAAAGGAGTGATATCAACACACCCACTAACTAAATAAAACAAATTACAACAAAATTAAAACCAAACCAAAAACCTATAAAGAGGTGACTAATTTGAGATTAGTCAAAAGGTAGTAGCAAATTACTGAAAACCAATTTCTTGTTGACATGGTACTTTATTACACATCTGCACGGAAGTGGAGTTGAGTCAATACACAATTAAAAAAACGTAGTGATATCATATCAAAAACCAAAACCGGTAAAAGAGGCCGCAGAGTTGCGAATGGTTCGGCCCTTCAAAGGAGTGATATCAACACACCAAAACATTCGCCAACTTAATCGCACCGAATAATACTTTGGACATTAAATGAAAACTTGAACACTGCTACCGAAAGTAGCAATGGTCTAGTTTTCATTTAACCTTCGAACTATTAAGTGGTGCGATAAACTTGGCGAATGTTTTGGTGTGTTGATATCACTCCTTTGAAGGGCCGAACCATTCGAAACTTGGTGGCCCCTTTTACCAGTTTTGGTTTTTGATATGATTAGAAAGTTAACTAGTAGCACTTCCAATTCTATACTGGACTCTGGCGGTAGCTGCGATTACTAATACCTCTCGTAATGCTTTGCCTTCGCCCTGCTTCAATGACAAAAACATTAGCAGAGTCATTAGTAGCCGCAACTACCGCTAGGGTCCCATGTACGCTTGAAAGCGGTAAGATGCGAAATCTAGAAATTTAACTGCTTTCATCGTATGGGGAAAAATAGTCCAGATATGAACTCTTGTCGTATCAAATCCGCAATTATCGTGATTAAGATTATATTGATTAAATATCTTGATTAAATTATCCCACTGAGAAAAAAAAACAATGCCTCCTGATAGGCGGAGAAACAGCCGCAAAGACATCAAGTAGAACAGCAATTTAATTTTCGGCAAATATTTGATGTTTTTGTCACTTAAATTTAAAACGAGAAGTTCAATGATGACTAATGGAGTCTTATGAACAACATACCACTTGCTGGAAAGAAATGCTTAACAATGCTTAAACACGCAAAATATATATCTACCATCTTGGTTTTTTAGTAAGTGGGCCACTAACCTCTATACACTGTTGTCTGGTAACGATTTATAGATTTCATGCTAAATCGTTACCATTCAACACTTTATAGAGGTCAGTGGTTCATTTGCAACTAATCCAAGATGGCGGATCTATCTTAGTCAGCTCCGCTTCCTACAGCTTTTTGTTTGTATATTTTGCGTGTTTTATTGTAAGTATTGCTTACCTGACGGTGTTAGGTTGTGCATAAGACTCCATTACTCTTCATTGTATGTCTCGTTTTAAAGATTTAGGTGACCAAGATATCAAATATTTGCCGAATATTAAATTGCTGTTCTTACTTTATGTATTTGTGGCTGTTTCTCCTCTATCAGGAAGCAGTTTTTTTTTTTTTTTTTTACAAGTTTGCCGGTCGCAAATTAACTGATCATTTAAATTATCTTGATTAAATTATGAAGAAGATATTTCAAAGAAAGTATTGGGTCCGTCTTTCGCCACTTTACTTTAAGGCTTTAATACTACGAAATCTGGAAAAACTTGTCTGGCCGTTGCTTTTTTCAACTGTACAACGATACCTGATAGAAAAAAACGATTTTCACTAATACTTAGTGTTCTACAATTAGTTAAAATTAATAAAAAAAACAAGCGGCTAGAGCGACTACCTAGTCGTGCCGGTCTTCTGTACAGTCACGCCACTACCAATGTTGAGGCGCACACCTCTATCACGCATTGCAACGGCTATCTCTATTATATAATCTAAAAGCAGTAACCATCAGAATTGCAGGTTAAAAATGTGTTAGCTTTTAAACCTATTTTCGATTTTAAGCGTATTTGTCAACTTTTAGGCCTAATTCTTACTTCGAGTTTTAATGTCGTATGTAGCAGCTAACGGAGATTTTGATTGTGTAGTACGCCTATTCATTTTTCAACACGGTGCGCCTTCGGGCACACAGTTGGTGCTACAACGTAACACGCAACGTAGCCTATATAGATCTGTGGTACGGAAGTGACGGGAGATCTCTGTTGATGAAGCAAGGAGCAACTTGACGTTGCCGTGGTACCGTGATTTTAGGCCTAATTTTCCTTTTTTAGGCCTAAGGTTTTTTTAACTGTGTTTTAATTTCGTAAGTAGCATATAGGCCTAATGGAGATTTCATTCATGCAACAATGCGATGAGACTAATTTAAACGAAGCTAAAATGCTTTTGTGTTTACG
>JAHWFP010209566.1:5343-20055 GCA_023313725.1 Lithobius niger | reverse complement strand
CCCCCCCCCCTCCCTCCCCTCCCCGGCGATAAATAATGACTGGTCCCTTACACCATTGGATACACTGAAAATTTGACTTTTTACACAGTTGACTTTTTAAAGCATTTTCCAGCCGTTCACATTGTTCCCATTTTCAAAAAGATGATTAGTTCTCGCCAATCACAGATTGAATTTGTCTACAGAATATGCTCAAGGAAGATACATGTTCGCACAGAAAAAAAAAGTCGTAACGACGAATTATAAACAAAAACAATTTTTTTTCTAGTTTGGCTTAGCAATTAATCAGTAACGCTGCGCAGCTTATATCTCTGCGGGCCTTGGGTAGAAACATCTAATTCAAGTGTCGGATACAAGGGCGAGCTTCAGTCAAGGAAGGAAACAGCTCCGCACTTAACTGTGTTTCCGGCTTAGGTTTGCTCGCGCGACCAGAGTTTCGAGTTTGGTTTCGGATTTCAAGACGAATTTCAGGCATCTGGCAACAGGTGTCGCATCCGTACAGTATGGGGTTTTTGATCACAGGCCAGAGCAAACTAAATCTAAAGGAGTTGAAAACTCATCATTTTCATAGACTCATGAAATAACGTAGTACAGTGAGCCACCTTTATGCACTTACGTTTCATCGGAGTGACATGACCCGGATTCGAACTGGCAACCCAGTTCGTCCCAATTACTGTAGTACTCCATTTCTAGTGTATGATTCTCGCTGTTTGGCTTGTTTTTCTCTTTCCTTTGTATAATTTAAAGCGATTCGTGTGTATTATAGTGTTGTGGTTTATTAAATTTAGACCCTTGAGCTATTAGCTTACGGTCATCAGGCGACAGTTGGGACTCGTATCGTCTCGAATGCTTCTCGGGCATGTCCTTCCCAACCTTAAAGGGGAATGCTACGATTCTGGGAACAGTTGTTAGGATCGAGATCGGCAGTGCTGAGTCTTGATCGCAACTTGGCATCGAGAATCGGCATACTTGAAATAAGGTCTCTACAATCTCTTGTCAAAAATACAACTGAAATTGACCTTTCAGATCATATAAAATAGTTTTTTTCGGGAATTTACCTACTTATTGTATTATTTAATTTTTCCAAAGTGATTTTGCCTGTTTATAATAATTGGACATCAAGCATTGAAATGTTAATAGAAAACGGCCCCAAGGAATTGCATTACAACAAGATTCCGTTTGAAGTATTTCTTGCTGCAAATTTTGTACTCTAAACTATGTTTTTGATAATGGTTCTCTTTTTTCTTAATGACTGCAGAACAATTGAGGAGTTCCCTGGAAAAAAGGTATAAAGTCACTTGTGGCCTTTTATCACCTCCTAAAAAATCTGATAGAGCACTTCTCAGTCTATGGAATAAGGGCACAAACGGTAGGAAGTCGATCAACAGAAGCGCTTTACAAGTAATTATTTTTATTTAACCCTGGATGTCGCCGCAAGATGGTGCTGCTTTTCAACATGGCCACCGCCAGTGCCACTGACGATTTTTCCGCTAATTTCCTAATGTCCTATTTTCCTGAACATATCTGCTACAAAAATATGTTTTAAAAAGGAACACGTCTCTATATCCCATCAGAAAATGCTACTTTCAAAGATTAAGCATAAAATACTAGTTCTCAGTTTTTGCCCTTTTCTAAAAACATGTATTTTTCATTAGTGCCCTGTTTCCAGGGAATTCCTCAATTTAAGCAGCAGGCTTGAAATTAGCAGCATTCGAAATTATAAAGTGTACTAGAATTACAAAGTGTATTGGAATTACATAGCAATTATAAGGTAGGCTACAGTGGAACGTTAAAATCGGTCAATTTGTGGTGAAGTTATGGAATAAACGCCGATACTTTCTAATTGGGATAAGAAAAAACAATGGGCCGACCATAACAATTTGCTTGAGATACAACGATTTTTTATGGCCTTACATATATTTCTTTGAGTGTGTGCCTTCAGTGGCACATTTTGCATGTTTTTTTTTAGGGTTTTTTTCTTGTAAAGAGAGAAAAAACAGGAAAAAATGAACATCTCTACTGTTCAAGGAAATGCAGTTCCTTAAATAAACAGCACAATCAATAAAATTATCTTTAGTACAGGCAGTCAGCCGCATGAACCTGCATTTTGTGATAAAATCATGAAATTTGGTACAGCGGTAACTTGTACTAAGTAAAGTAAATTGAATCGAGGAGACACCGCGATTTTGGCCTTGGGGAGCCCGAGACTCCCCTTCCTCTTCCCCTATACAAAACTGCCAAAATCCGTATTTTTTGTCATAAAAGCTTGAAATTTTGTACACTGGTAGATTGTACACTTGGTGAAATCTACCAGTGTACAAAATTTAAGTTGAGTAAATTAAGTAGAGGACACATCGCGATTTCGGCCATGGGGTAGCCCCAGACCCCCTCCCCCTTCCCCATATAAATTTGCCCAAATCCGTATTTTATTCTGATAAAAGCTTGAAATTTGGTACACTGGTAGATTTTATTTTACCAAGTCGAGTAAATTAAGTCAAGGAGGCATCGCGATTTCGTCCTGGGAGTAAACGTAGCCTTCGCCCTATGTCCAACCCCCACCCACATATAAAATGCCAAAATACGTAATTTTTGTGATTAAACCTTGAAATTTGACACACTGGTAAATTTTGACAAGTTGAGTACATTAAGTCGAGGAAAAAATCTTTCTTGGGCTTTGTTGTGCTGTAAACTAACAAAAGTAACTCCTTAACCGTTAACGCATCAAAAGCATAATGTGCAGCAAAAATGTTCAGCACACATTTCTTGACAGGAAATGTGATATACACCTTTTAGATAAATGCAACCATTGAACGCAAAATCGTATTTCAAGCCCCCCCCCCCCCTTAATTTGCAGGAGTGCTCCACTGATATAGTAACTTTCGGTTCCAAAGTGCTCTTGCTTGCTTTCTAACAGCCCGAAATGGACATGCTTAGGATTTTCTTAAAGTCAATCCTAATCGAAATTGTTTAACTTTGATAGGGGTCGTCCCAGTACACGTCCATTTAAAGGTGAAGAGGTAATGGAGTATCAGCGAAAACGTGATGGTGATTTTAGAATTCAAAGTGGTCTTGCGATTCCTTTAATGGCCCGAAATGGACATGCTTAGGATATTCTGAAAGGTGGGGATCTACTCTTTCCAGAAATCATAACCGAAATTGTTTAGCTTGTAGAAAAATGCAAATATGAGCATTGCAATGGCACTCTGACATTTAAACTAGAGCTACACCAATTACAGCTACACCTTTAAACGGGCTTAGAACGGTCCCTATCTAAGCTAAACAATTTCGGTTATGAATTATGGAAAGAATAGACCCCTAACTTTCAGGGTACTTGAGGCAGTTCCATTTCGGGCTATTAAAAAGCTCGCAAGAGCACTTTGAAAACTAAAATCACCATTCGTTTTCGTCTCTACGCCATTATTACCTCTTCTCCTTTAAATGGGCGTAGGACGGTGCCTATCTAAGTTAAACAATTTCAATTAGTATTGATGGAAAGAATAGATCCCCACCTTTCATAAAAGTCTAAGCATGTCCATTTCGGGTAATTAGAAAGCTCGGAATAGCACTTTGAAACCGAAGGTCACTATAACAATCAATTCAACTTAATTTACTCAACTTGATAAAATCTACCAGTGCACCAAATTTCAAGCTGTTATCAAAAAAAATACAGATTTTGTATATTTTGTGTGGGGGAGCTAGGGGCGGAGGGCTCCCCAAGGCCGAAATCACGGCGACTCCTCGACTCAATTTACTCACCGTGGTATAAACTACCACTGTGTCGAGTTTCTTGATTTTATCACAAAACGCAGGTTCAGGCCAACTTTAGCACCTGATTGCACTACTTGAAGAGTTGGGCTGATTCCTTTCTTACTACATCTACCCTAAATTATAAGACCCATAATTGCGTACGGAAACCTGATTTCAAATCAACGAGATTATAAAAACTTTTAAAATTGCGTGTGGGAGTAGAATTACTGCATTGACGTCGTGGGAAAAACGAATTATCACATTTCACCTTTTGATCGGATCTATTGAGATGGAAGTTTCTTTCTTTATTTCTTTAAAGGGATATACCTCCCAGCGCCATTTTTCTCGGTCCACCACATCAAGTACGGTCCCAAAGGTCTGTTTACTTACCGTTAGTCTTTCCCTTGATAAAAATCCGTTTTAAAATGTGGCGTCTAGGAGATTTTCTGTTGAATATTGTTAACTATATTTAAGAACGACCCGTTACTATATGATGCATTGCGCGTGTACAATAATCATGACGTTTCATTTCTGTGTGTACATCTACAAATTTTCTAATAATTATCATGGCGTATAAACTCTAACAGACTAATGCGGAAAAATTAAATTTAATTATTCCAATAGATCGCCGAATCAAAATTATAAGACACTAGCCTAGAAAATTATGAATTGTGATTTTAAAATACGAGAATCATTCCGGTTTGTGACGACACAATCGTTGACTTGATTCTGTCACGTGTACTATACCCAAAGCCAGGCGAAATAGCAGCTATACGAGGAACGCAGCTACCACCCCTTCCGACCTTGGCGCTGTAATTGCTCGGATGACGATCTGCGCTTAGCTGTAATTTGGCACGCGTAATGTTATAAGACAGGCCGGGTGTCCCTTTAAAGATCAACTTTATTATTTGCTTTAAAAACAACGCAGTGTTGTTACCATCAGACACAGACGTACAAATTTAGGTTGATGTAGTAGTTTCTTCAGATTTTGGATTCTGGATTCCCAGGCAATTGACAAGACACTGTTGTTTCTCCGGATCTTGTGGTGGAAGAAATTCGAGTTCTGTGGCTCCGGTCTTCTCCAGACCACAGAGGTTGCCGCATGCAGTTACACATTTCTGGTAACAATCCGCACATTCGTTCGGTGGTTCGTCAGTCCCGTCGTAGCAGGCAGGATCCGTGCAAAGCTTTGACAGGCATTCCTTGGTTGGCGTTTCCTCTTCAGCATGGGCAACGGAACATATCAGAATGACAACCAGGCACGTCGTGAAAATTCCACAAGTCATGTCTTCAGTTGTGGCGCTCCTCTGAAAACAGATACCAACAAAATTTAAAATTTATCATCACGATCAATGCAGGTAGTCTACTTGAGTACCAGTTTACAACATTAAAATCATGTTGCTTGTGTGTGTGTGTTTGTTTATTTGACCGATCAGCTACTCCTCTGGAAGTAGAGGGGCTAAAATGTAAATAAGGTATGGAAACAAAGGAACATGCCCTGATTAGAGTGTGACTATTTATTTTTAGCATCCATCATGGTTCTTAAATGCTCCAAATCAGTGAAACACTACCAAATGCAACAATATGGAAAATTCGCGCAGCAACATGCTAAATGGCAACGACGACAACAATTGTTGAGAAGATGACCAGATTTTTTTTTTAGCTGTTGACATGGCTAGCAATCTATACCACACGCCATGGCTGTTTGCTGTAACGTGCATATCACGTGATTGGGCTTGGTCAATCAGACGGCCAAACAGTCGTTGTTATCGTTCGTCGTTGGCTAACTCATGGTGACGTCACGGCAAACAGCCATTGCGCATGGTTTAAATAGCAATTATTCAAGAATGATGCGCATACAGCTTCGGCGTGCCAAGTCTGTTGGAGATGCTTTGCAGTTATGTCAAATCAAAAAAAAAAACCAGAAAATAACCGTTTAACGGTTAAATTAAATTAAATTACATAAAAATATGCAAAAATATTAAGTGTTAAATGCTAAATAAAATAAATACTACTTATTAATAGCAGAAAACGGTGTCAAGAATATTTCTCTGTCTACATTTGCAACATTTTAAACAGTAAGATTCATCTGGTAGTGTGCACTTTTGGTCATTAGCCGGTGCAGTCCGTAGTCGGATTACGGTGAAACACGAAGAGCTCTGGGCACGAATTAGGGCCTTGTGTAAGACCAAGTTACATTCAGACCGCACTAAATGGTGAATTAACTATGTTAACAAATCCTCGAGTTAGTCTTGCTAATTTGTTGAGTGCATGGATCAGGTGTATACACTGTTCTGGGGTGGCTGGTGTGGTTACTTTTATTTTCGAGCCGGATAGCAACGGGGTACTTAGCGGCACACGGTGGCACTGTTTTGCCTAGAGGAGGGGGTGATGGGGCCGTGTCTTAAATTAGGCCAATAGCCATTTAAGTCACCTTAGCCATTGTCCGGTAAAATGAAAAACCACAAAGCGGCCCGGGGTACGATTTAGTTTGTGGTGTGCGCTACACTCACATCCACACCACACGAATCAGTTGGCGTAACTAGGGTTTTGTAGTGAGGGGGCAACACTATAGGCATTTAGCCGAATGGTGTGGAGGGAGAACCGAATAAGAGCCCCGGAAGCTGATGCATTTTTGCTATTTTCCGGCATTTTCTGGCCTTGTAAAGTACCGTTGGAAACATTTTTATAAAACCAGTTTTGCTGACTGCATTATACACATAAAACTGTAATGTAAATTTTTCACTTTTTCATGCTAGATACTTATTTTTATAAACACTGATACTTTGTTATAAATGTTGGGAATTTTAAGCAAAATATGGAGTTAGTAATTCTTACTGTTTATCTTTACTGATTTTCGTATTTCTCCATTTGTTACCTGGTTACTTTAGTGATTTAAAGGAGAAACAGTAGACGTATAAATTAGCTAAGATGAAAGTTGCGTCTTTGACCTCAAAATGCAGCCATTTTACGGCAAATAATTTTTCAGCTATGGAAAAAGTGACTTGTCCAATTTGCCGAATAAGCTTTCAAAATCTCACAGAGGGGGCGAAT
Source organism: Lithobius niger (assembly GCA_023313725.1). Taxonomy (NCBI): domain Eukaryota; kingdom Metazoa; phylum Arthropoda; class Chilopoda; order Lithobiomorpha; family Lithobiidae; genus Lithobius; species Lithobius niger. The sequence continues at coordinate 13,257 of JAHWFP010209566.1, read as the reverse complement.
CGCCCCTTTGCCCCCCCCCCCCCACTAGTTACGCCACTGACACGAATGGTTGATTAAGTTGTTACCAAATGCCTGAGTTAGTCTTTCTAATTGATTTAGTGCGTGGCCGAGGTGCGTACCACAGTGACGGCGCACTTGATATTTGTTCACTAAAGTCGAATTACCATCTAATGTCCTACAACATTTTCGCCGGAGGGGGGGGGGGGGGGCTGAGATCCAGATGGTGACGTGAAATGCCAGTGGAACGACGGAACCCAACTAAATTAGCCTGATACACAAAACGCTAAGTGTGCGTTGCAGTATGTGCGGAAAGAATTCTTAAAATAAGTAAAACAAGAAAACCCATGTCAAACGTGGTATATGCTAACACAAATTATAGGCGATGTGTATAGTTACAGATGTTCAGCTCTGGCGATGCTTAAATACTAAAAATCTGTGCATCTCATACAGCTCACTTTACATGCATCAGGTTGCAAAATTATTAGTAGCAAAACAAAGCAAATGGCGATTAGGTGTAAATTGACTTTATTGCTGTTCTGGTCTTGGTGTATTTCGGTTAGATTACAGGAATTAAGTCGAATTTAAAAACTACGGATAGTTAATTTTTTATGCCTAAAGCACGGTTGCGTGGGGAGTTAAATAGCGAGATCTGGTTTTCAGAGATTGAGGAACAGAGAGGGAGAGATAGAGAGAGACAGAGAAAGAGGGAGAGATAGCGAGAGAGAGGGAGAGACAGCAAGTGATAGAGAGGGAATACACAGTACTCAAAGGGAAAAGGGTGGGGGGGGGGTTTGCTGGCGAGAAAAAAAGACCATTAGGTGTCCGGGAGTAAGGGACGTTTAAAAAAACATGAAGTGGATCTTCATCAAGCAACCTACGAAAGGTCGAAACCGACAGTGCACACACGGTCTTTACACGGAGTCTGCAGCATTAGCGGATAACGTATCGCTGCCAGTTGTAAACAACTCGTTTTAAACACTATCGTAGTTGATGGAAGTCCTTTTTATTTATTTTTTTTGTTAATTGTTGAATATCACCGCTATAAACGGCGAAAACTTAATTTTTTTTCCTCTGTCTCTATGGGTTTTGGGTTCGTTAATTTTAAATCAAATGATCACTAAATATACAAACGCAGTTACTTACCAACAAGTTTGTCTCGCAGTGTAGTATGAAGCAGATTCACTTGAAAACAGTCATTGCTGTGCGACGTTGCGGCGACGTATATTTATACTTATTCATCTGGCATAGCCTATCTTGTTTGAAATAGGTTGTGAATGCAGACGTAACAGCAATTTTTCACAGTTGTCAAGAGCCATTTACTAACTATAACGGCACTAGACGCTTGGTAGGAGCTCGATCATCTACGGTACTTAAAAAATTAAAGTTGTAAATATTATTTTGCAACCTCTTTAGCCTTTTAAAGAGACGATTTTGACGTTCTGATCTGCAATAACCAAAGTTTAACTAAGTTGTTGGTTGCTTTAAAACGTTACTTTAACTTTTAAATTATATTTACGACAGAATTAAAGGTGCACCATGCTGGTTTTATCACCGGTTAAGTGAATATGAAAAATAAAATTTTATCTGGTTGGTGGCAAATATACTAAGGTTATCTCCTTTAGTGCCAGCCTGTATTAGGACATGATCAGTAAAGTAACTGGCCCGATCTACAACGATATGAGGGGGCGTAGACAAAATGGCGGCCACGTCTGGTTCATTTCGTCGAGGTCTGTTCTTCGAGGTATAGCATCTTTGTGCGGAGAGACGCGACATCTATTGGCGGTTTTCGAAATAATAATTTAAATTTTTAGGTAGATTTTGGTAGAAAATGTTTATTATTTTTATAAAAGTATTTTTAAATGGTTTAAAAAAAATTTCACTCAGCCACAGTTAAGCTATTTCTCTGCGTTTGCAAAAAAAAAAAAGCAAGAAAAAAGTGACACGTTCATCGGCAATTTGTGTCGCACTCGGTTGATAAAATGCAGCAACTATACAAATCAATCGCATCAGCGGTCTTTTGGCGGCCATATTGCCAACTCAGTCTCGTAGCGCTATTTTTCATCCAACATCCGGCCGGGACTGTAGTGAGCCCTGATTACGGTCCCGGGTTTGGTTCCACGTCAAAACACCGAGCGAATAACACCGTGCGACAGTAAACCATGGTGGTGAACTCCCGTTTCGCCAAATCCCGTTTCGCCAAAAAAAAAAGCAGATTAAAAATTTTTGCCTAAAGGGCAAATCCCGTTTCGCCAAATCCCGTCACGCCACAACTAATTTGACAAAAAGTTTACGTACACACGAAATGTAATACCTTGTTTCTAAGTAATGGGGCTTTAAGAGGCAAACACTTAACAGAGACAAGCAGTGGTAGAATATGACCAATTGATTTATTTACGTTTTGAAAACTGGCAATACAGACGGAAAAAACGTGTACTTTAAATATTGTTTAAAATGTTTGGTCGTCATTACGTCAATGTCGTGGTTGTCTAGTTATACACATGATGGTTGCGCTTTCCCAAACGGGGATTCCCGTTTCGAAGAATCACAATATTCTTCAAAAATGTAATATTGCAGAAGGTAAAGAGGTGTGCCTAATTGGAAGTAATTTGTGATTAGTTGGGTTTCTGATGTTATGTGTTTAGCCGTAACGAGCGCGAGCGAGGCACGTAACTTAAAAAAAAAATATATTCTGCAAAACGGGTGTTTGTTTATCATACATAGCCGTGTAAATATTATATTGAAGTCCACTCTCCACTATTAATTTCTCCGTTTCTATTCAATATATTTCGACCAAACGTGGCCAGATAGTAGATAGCAACTTTTCCCAAATTTATACCAACTTTTATGGAATTCCGTGCAAGAGTAAACGTAGGGGCCATACGTAAATTTGAAAACTGTTCACTTGTTGTTGTTGTTGTTGTTCTTGTTCTTGTGTGACACAGTTTCAGGAAAAACTACTGCACCTACCTAAAATCTGAAGCATGATCTAAGCCAGAAATTTTCCTGGGCTTCATCCTCACAGAGACCACTTTTTCGATTGGTCGAGCCATTCCGGAGTTACAGGTCCCTGAACGATCATTTTGATTGTTATACATTGTTTTAACCATTGTGATTAGGGAACAATGCCACTCTGCAAACTCCATTTCTATTCTTCGTGCACGTGGTATGTCTTTGCTAAAAAATCGATTGTTGAATGGCGAAATGATTGAGAAAAAAAAAACATTAGAGCTCGTATCCCCATACTCACAGCCCTGAAGGTACACGAATAAAAACGGTTAGAGTTCACTCGAACGCAACGAACTATAATTTGTGTTCATTTTGTGTATGCACTTTTATCTTTCAATTTTGTAGCGTTTTGCTGTTTATTGCGTCTATTTTGTGTGTGTTTGTGGGTTTACGTTTTGCGAATTGGAGTTCAAATTATAGTTCGTTCCGTTCGAGTGAACTCTAATCCGTTTTTATTCGTGTACCTTCAGGACTATGAGTATGGGGATACGAGCTCTAATGTTTTTTTTCTAAACGGCGAAACCGTTTTTTGCTCAGTTAATTTGTTGGCTTTTTTCGCTTCCATTTTATATGTGTCCACTGTCCACCGATTTTTGTTTTCGAAAAAAACAGAACATTAAAAATGGATACTTATGTTTAGGTTCCGCCGAAGGTTTGTCCCATGATTATTATTTGATGGCAACACATTAGCGTATTTCTGGATTTAGCATGCGTCATCTCGATGAGTAGTTGATTCTGGATTGTTTCAGTATCGTGGCAACAATTGCGGAAACAATTCAACTGGCTTCCCGAAGCCCGCATTGAAAAAGTAAATAAGTCACTCAGTCATGTCGGCCGCTCAATGGCCTCAAAATTTAAGGCTTCGCATCCTACGGTTTAAAACTTGAAGATTTAAGGAAAAATCAAGACCATTTAATTTTGGTTCTCCACAACGAGCTAGCTAACTCAAACAGCGACAATGTTAGTTTCCCGGCACCCAACCATCGTTGCATCTTGTTCGAGAGAGCTGTTAGTCATTTTCTCCTTTATTGCCGTCAGTGGGTCACCCACCGGTGCCCCCCACTCAGTGTCGTGGGTGTTAACTTGCGGGATGTGTTAGGAGTGCCTCCACATGTGGAGAAACATGCCTTGTTTGCAGTTTTGGGTTTTTGTAAAGCCACCGGGCGGTTTTTGTAGTGGCCATGCTGTTGTTGTTGGCCCCCCTTCGTTCCAAAATGTACTTTTGTGAATCAATGATATAGCTGATAATGTTAGTTACGTGACATGGTGGAATGGTTGTGTCTCCTCTGTATAGTTTTTAAGTTAGATTTAAGTAGGCTGAGTAGATTACGAGTGTATGACGTTACGGTCTTTAGACTCGAATAAAGCAATCAGTGAGCTATAATCCGATATTGTGCGCCTCGCCTATTGTTACATGTTGCAGCATTGTAACATTTTTACATTGTTAGCTGCTCCGCCTCCGCCTCCTACTCCTCCTGTTTATTTTTTCCAAATGATTGTTGGTGGCTGGCGTATTAATGTTGTATTTTCGGTTGATTGGGGCGTGCGGTCTAGGGCCAGGGCCTCAAATAAATCTTTCGTGAAACAATCCGTGTTTCAGCTAAACGATATACATTTAAACCAAACTAAGCTACGTTGTTAATTTCGAGGCCCGAAATTGGCAGCTAGAAACGATAGAATGGCTTATTTATTTCGCAGATGCAGGCTTTCAGACCTGACTTGAATTGTTTCAAAGTGGCCAGCAACAATCGACTGCATTGATAAAGCTTTGTAGCGCGACGCCATAGCTGTAAAAAAGATACACGGATTACAAACAAAAACGTCAAGGGTGCCGTAAAAAAGGGGTATATGTGATTGAATTTTCACTTGTTAAAATGAACACGAATAAAAAATGATGATTTTTAATTGAAATAATAAAATGTACAATTGAGAAAATTCCATCTGTTTAGGTGCTGTTGTGCTTTACCAATCATATACTTAAAACTTAAAGCACAACAGCACCTAAACAGTTGGAATTTTCTCAATAGTGTACATTTTGTTATTTCAATTAAAAATCATCAATTTTTATCCGTGTTTATTTTAACAAGTGAAAATTCAATCATATATAAACCCCTTTTTTTACGGAACACTTGACGTTTTTGTTCGTAATGAATGTATAACCATTATCTTGTTTTAAGTGTTCGTATTTAAATGTTTTAAACGTTTCGTGTGCTTAAAATTTCGCGAACGGTATTTGGTGAAGAGGGATTTCGCGAAACACGATTTGGCGAAACGGAACGTAAAACCAGTATGGGAATAACGCCGTAAGTATAATGACTGTAACGTAAAAATGCCACAATAACGCCGTCAGTATTAATAATGTCCAACACAATAACGCCGCAATGATGTTGCTAGGGAGCACGAACCTAAACCGGGTTATCTGCACCACGACGATGAGACGGTCAATTTAGCTGGAGAGATCAATGCCGCAATACGGTAATGCCGTAAAAAATGGCCTGGCCATATAACTTAAATTAAAAATCTATGCCCCACAAATAATGAATGCTATCTCCTTATCAAAATCAAGAATTCCAGAGCTTGAATACGTTTGGCAGTTCAAAAGCAGTAGCTTTTAAACGCCTGTTAAGGAAGGACGGCGTTTTGTTTCTAAAGCCAAGGCCCACTGGAACTGAAATTGCGTGTCTCACCTCCCAACTGAACGTCAGCTCTCGTGCGTGCTGGTAAGTTAACGCCTCTTAAGCACTGCTTTGGTGAAAGATTTGTGTGATATTGAATCAGCTGGCCTGGAGTCGGAAAGCAAAATCTGTTGCTTCTCTGACAGACGACCTTGTGACCCGTGGCGAATATGACGTCAGGGCTACAACATGGACATTCCCACGTCCTACTGACGTGTGTGCATTTATAGGCTCCTGATATATTTATTTAAAATACTTGGCATCGTAGCGAAAAACACTTTAAAATTGTAATGTTCAATAGAGTTTTTTCGGCCTACTGCAATGTGAAACAGTAAATAACTTTTTACCAGGATAAGGAAATCTGAAACAAATCCCACAAGAGTGAAATAACCCACCAAGTTCCAGCCAATAAAAATAGTGATATCAGAAAAAAAGTGGCTGCCACCAAGGTGCTACCAATGTCGAGCTCAACCACACCGAGGTATTAGATCAAATGTTAAATGATAAACCTGACCATTGCTATAATTGGCGGCAATGGTAAAGTTTTTCATGTAACGTCTGAACTAATAGTCGGCGGGATTGGCGAGGAAACTAATTCAGCAACTTGGTGGCAGCCATTTTTGTTCTGATATCACTACTTTGATTGGCTGAAACTTGGATTCTTCCACCTTATGGGTTTTGTTCCTGATATCACCTATTTTGTATTTTTTTTTTGTTGCATCTCATTTTGCCAATGCCTAGTTAGCGGTTTAATCGTTTTTTTTTTTAAACTGAGCGTTCGCTTTTTTTCTGCTTTTTTTTTATTGGTGCGTTTTGATAATGAACTTCTGCTCAGTTGCCTGTTGTTGTTTTTTTTTTTTTTACATAATTAAAGGTTTTCAAATGTGTACTGGTTTCGTGAAAGTCTCAAGTTCGCTATGCATTTATTGAATTTCGTATGAACGCAATAAAGTTATGACTGATAAACTAACATAAACAATTAAGGTGCGTTAGGTGTATACGACCAGTAAAATCATTAGTCAGACTGGTAATTGTATGCGTGCTGGGCAAGCTAAATTACGTCAGCCTTAATATTGTCCACGTTGTTAATCACATTTGAGGATTTTTGTTCTTTGGCCTTACGTGGCTTAGTTTTATGTTTAAAAGTCACGTAAGCTAGCTTTTTTTTGAGGGGGTGGGGGGGGGGGGTTGTTTCTCTGCTCTCCTCCCCCTCAAAACTCTGTTTGTATACTTGTCGTGTTTAGGGATGGTTTAGGAATGGTTGTAGAAGTTGTACTAATAAAATTAAATAATGATTTATTAATCATTAAGTTAAACATTTGTTCGGGCAACCGTGTAAACAGAATCGTGGTCGAGTCACGATCACGATTGGATGGAGATGAAGAGAAAAACGACTTCAGGGTTCGCCTTTTTTTTTATTGTGAGCCGTGAAGTAGTTTTTCCTAAAATTATGGCCTTCCTGCAATTCGGCGCTGTTAATAATAAAGATAAAGCACCTTTCCGAAATTGAGTTAAATAAAAGCCAACTGGTACAACAGGTTTAGGACGACGGAGTATGTTTCTCTCCGAAACGTTGTTGTTTTAATTTTGTTGCATCAGTTGGCTTTTATTTTAACTCAAATTCGGCGCCGTTTGCAGTGCAGTTTTACTGTGTACGGCGTTAATGCTCGCGGCGGTTTTTTACGTTCACTGTTTTTCCTTCATGCGAAACGACGCGTTACTACGTGCCCACAAGGTCAAAATTACTGCACTCAAACAGTTAGTGTGGCGTTTATTGACTGATTTTGACGTCTTTGGTACTCCATCCTGCGTCGCCTAGCAACCTCGAGCAGCCAGTCTGGCGAGAGGCTTAACGGCGTCTGGCGGCGTATTGTTGCGCCGCATCCTGGCGTGATGTTCCCAGGTTTAAACCTGGTCTCATACCCCGTAGTAGAGGAGCCAGGATTTTTGGTGAAGGGGAGGGGGTGAGGAGGCAAGCACGGAAAAACGGGCGTGAACGGATGGGGTGTACTATCGCCCTAAACCGTAACAATGAACGCGGCGTCTGGGGGCGATTGTGCTCGTGCTCACGTGGTTTGTCGAAGGGACTTGGAATTCCTTTCAAAAAAGCCCTTCTCTAGTGGCGTGCATGCATAGACAACCTTGAGGGCAGAGGCAAACGTTTGGTAAAATGGTACAGTCAGAACTTATGGTTAGAACTAGGGCGGTATCTGATCGCCTTCGAAACTCTAAC